>JAVJAQ010004279.1:0-35560 GCA_032362365.1 Zygogramma bicolorata | reverse complement strand
TTAACAATGAAATGAAAAAACTAGATGAACTTTGCAACAACAAAGACGAATTTCTGGAGGTGTATTCATTTCTTTTTCTGGTAACAGGCCAATGCGGGTATTTTTTGGGCAAGATATGACATTGAAGTCTCGTATTCATCAAAATTATGAAATTTGAATCATGCCAAGTCAAATTTTCATTATATCTATTAATTAAAAAAACTTCCATATGTCGCGAACTTTATGTGTGACACTGTATATATATATATATATATATATATATATATATATATGTTTTCACGGTTCTTCGATATGCAAGATGAATTTTTCTGGGTTTTTTAACCGTTAGGTATCTTCTGATTTGTTCGACTTTTCGAATTCCATTTTGAATTCATTCTCAAGAACTGTGAGACGAATATCTGTCCGTACCGTCCTGGTCAATCACTCCCCTTACGAAGTAACCAAGCAAAAGTAAGCAAAGACTTCAATTGTCTGTTCTCGTAAGGGGAGTGATTGACCAGGACGGTATGGACAGATATTCGTCTCACTGTTCTTGAGAATGAATTCAAAATGGAATTCGAAACGTCGAACAAATCAGAAGATACCTAACGGATAAAAAACCCAGCAAAATTCATCTTGCATATCGAAGATCCGTGAAAACATCAATTTCTACATAATACCTGGATGGGCAGGAAACAACCTTAATATCGGACCTAGTCGGATAATAACTGAGGAGAATCATTATAAATGCCAGTTTCCATGGAGAACAGACAATTGAAGTCTTTGCTTACTCTTGCTTGGTTACTTCGTAAGGGGAGTGATTGACCAGGACGGTATGGACAGATATTCGTCTCACAGTTCTTGAGAATGAATTCAAAAGGGAATTCGAAACGTCGAACAAATCAGAAGATACCTAACGGAAAAAAACACAGAAAAATTCATCTTGCATATCGAAGATCCGTGAAAACATCAATTTCTACATAATACCTGGATGGGCAGGATACAACCTTAATATCGGACCTAGTCGGATAATAACTGAGGAGAATCATTATAAATACCAGTTTCCATGGAGAACAGACAATTGAAGTATTTGCTTACTCTTGCTTGGTTACTTCCTAAGGGGAGTGATTGACCAGGGCGGTATGGAGAGATATTCGTCTCACAGTTCTTGAGAATGAATTCAAAATGGAATTCGAAACGTCGAACAAATCAGAAGATACCTAAAGGATAAAAAACCCAGAAAAATTAATCTTGCATATATATATATATATATATATATATATATATATATATATATATATATATATATATATATATATATATATATATACAGAGACCGCATTTTCCAAAACTTGACAAAAAATTATTGTTTTTCACATCTGGTGAAATATTAACGAAACTATTCCTAACTTTTCTTCAACAGGGGCTCACTAACGGATGGAAGAATCATATGATTCAATTAACAATCCTAAAATTCCTGAATATAAACAGAATGTAGCTAGAGGATATCTGTGAACGAAAACTTGCTTCTTATAACGTCATCAGCTCGTTTAGGTTGCACAAAAAAACAAGAAGCTGACAATTCACTCTTCTCAAAGTGAATTGAAGCCAATGAATTTAATCCACTGAGAATGAATTCAATTCATTTCATATCAATTCAATTCACAATTCTGTCCAACTCTGCTATACAACTAAGCATATAAATCCCCATCAATTTTTGAATCTCTGTTATGTAAATACGCCACTCGAAGTAAAATGTTGTCAGACTTTTTATAATTGCATATCAAAATTAATCCAGTGTCGAAAGCAGATGGTGACAATAGTCTAATAAATTGTACGTGAATTGAAGCCCGACATCCTGATCGACTCATGGTTCTATATTTAATTTACGTTTGAGATCTGATACTGGACCTGTGGGGCATTTTTAATTTCAATTCAGGATATTGTCATATACTGAAAATGAGATGATACGTTGTTGTTGAGTTCGGGTTGAACCGCGTCTGGAGTTTTGTTCTCGACAATCTGCCTACTCCTCAGGTGTTGTCACAGGGGGCAAGGGTTTGTGACTTGACGCCGGGCCTCAATCTGCCTACTCCCCAGGTTCGAAACATGTAATGACCGATGGTTTTACTGTTCTGACATCTGATGGGATATCAAATTGTGGAGATGACTTTGAATTTGAGACATAATGGACTTCTACCACAGGTTAAATAATCAGACAGTTCATCTATGGATGGAATGTAGCTCTTCTCAGAATCGTACAAACTCCCTCTTTGTTAGTTCACTACGGTACTCTCGGTTCATTCATCAACTTCGTCATCAAAGAGTGATAAATGGCGATTCCTTCTGATAAGTACCAAAGATGATGACTGAACTTGCTCAGGGCTCCCTTTGGCGATCATTTCATCAATAGTTTCGAACACATTTTAAAACCAGTTCATAAACGTGATGACGGCAATCAAAAAGTACCAATTCCCTGTCTAGTTTCTGTTCCAAAAGTATACACGCTCCCTTCAATAGCCCTGTATTAGACGCAGTTGAGTCACAGACCATTATTTGTACTTTGTCTTCGAAGTTCCAATCATAAAGCGCGTCTAATACAGCTTCAGCTTGATCTTGCCCGGAAGAGCTCTCCAGGTTGGGTACAGCCAGGAGTTGTTCCTTTTCTCCAAATTAATAAGAATTGGTAGGCGTTCTTCCTCAGAATTTCTCACGTCCCATCCCAGTGAACGGTCACCATTTCAGGCAAATGGCTCTGAAAATCTGATTTTATTGTTTCCGCCTAATGTTGTGTGCGAATGCGTTGAATGGAAGATTTGTTTATCGGAAAATCATCACAGCTAAGGTCTAGTGCTTCTACTACAGCCTGAAGTATATAAACAGAATACCTTATGTTCAATTGGCATAAAGCTAGACCTAATTGAGGCGTTCTGAAGTATTTCCTCCTCTTTTTATAGAACTTCCAGAACTTACTGTTTGAGATGTGGATGGCAGGGGTTCCTCGATGCTTTCATCAGAGCTGGTTGGTTGTCTTCTTTTACTTTCATCCATTCCAGAGCATCAGCATGTGCGATGTCGAATACATTGTCTGAATTGTTTTGAAACTCCTCAAGACGCTTAATTAATCCACAAGTTTCTCTACACAGTCAGGTACAGCTCTGGTAGGGATTCTAGCTTGTTTCCAAAATATAATGCACTATCGAATGACAAGATTTACGCTTTCACTAAGAGTCAATTGAACTTCGCGAATTTTGAAAAAAGTACTGCAAGGACTTGACAAATAATAAATAACGCGAGTACGTGCTACTACTTCCACGCGACATGTCCGGACATAATTCGATGCAAGTCGAAGAAGCTAGCCACTCGCGCCAGCGAAACGTCAGAAAGAAATTCCAAAAAAACGACGGCCTTCAAACCCGAACCAAAGTAATACATATTCGTATTCATAGAGTATGAACTATGCCGATACACATTCCGACTCATCTTTCATCTCACTTGTGACATGAAGTGGAACAAGGGCATGGCCCAGCTCTTCAGGTTGACTGACAGTCATTCGATATCTGAAGTTAAGCAACGCCGAGCGCGGTTAGTACTTGGATGGGTGACCATACAGGGAAATACCGTGTCGAAAGCCCGTACAGCTGCAGTGGAATAGCATATCATAGCTCGCAGACAATATATCAATGAGCACAAGATATATTGAGGATATGCCGTCCTTCGGAAGGGACGTAAAGCCTTCGGTCCCGAGTCCATGGATGTTGGGCTCGTTAAAGATCCCTACCTCTGGTTGGAATACCAGAGTGTTCGGCAAAATTACTGGTTGGGGGAAGTGTGCTCACCGGCGTCAGTGATTGGCTTTGGTAGCGAAAATAGGCCGACGTTAAATAAAGAATTAAAAAAAAATGAAGTGGAACATTTCCATAGAGTGATTTTTAGGATATAGTACTAGCCACCATGAATACGTCATTTGATATTGAGACAATTAAAAGATCGTGAATATTGTACATATGGAAAAATTTACAAATTAGATGTGCCACTGAAAATAGTAATTATTTCGTGAACTTTTGCCAAAAAAATATGTCAAAATGAAGAATATCCTAGAAGAAATTACTTATCACGAAGATATAGCTGATCTATTAACTACAGAGAAAAATGATGTATTTGTGATATCGGTCACTTCTGGATTCAATAGCCTAGAAGTTATGGAAGACGTCGGATTACTCTGTTCTGAACAGAAAAATATACGAACCAGGTTGCCAAGTGTCTGGACGTCCGATGATCTCTACATGAAAGTTGTGTTGTATTTGATATTATCACACGCCAACGATCGTTTATCTTACTTGCAAATAGTTTCTAGATGGAAATGAATGACAAACGAGAATTTGTAATCCGAACTCTGATGACTACAAGACTCTCTCTCTTTGGACTGAGCTCAAATGGTGGTATACCAAATTTCAAAAAAAATGTTCAATATTGAAAATTATGTGGTTGAATCAAAGATATTTTTATTATGAAATAATTCAAATATCAGATGGACTGAAAAGTAAAATAAACATCGAGTAATCTTTGATAACTATGAGGCAAATTAAATAAACGAATGAACATATTCATTCTGATCAATCAATCATTGGACAAATTAAACAATTGAAAAACAATATTCAAATAATCATTTTTGACAGAAACAGGAATGAACGTTCATCAAATGTTTGTTAGTTCTTCTACTGACTGCGGTCTGGACTCGTAAACTGTTTGTTTAACAGTACTCAAGTGGCGACCACTCGATGTAAGGAATATTTCGACTTATCCATCGATTCCCATAATTATTAATCAGCCAATATCTTACAATAACTGCTTTCTGTACAGAGAACCCATCTAATTGAAACTTCAAATTCAGGAGATCCTGCACTGATAAGTTATGTTTTGCGTCTCGAAACCCATTTTTCATAAAATCTAAAAATATAATTCGAAGAAAAACGGACCGATAATTCAATCATGGATTATTCCACATCACACATTCATTTTACGGAAATATAACCTTTTTGCGTTTATAACCCAATTATGATTATCTGCAAACCACTACCTTGAATTATGGGTCGAGTTTAATCGAATGAATCATTTTACGTGATATACACTGCCTGCCAGCAGTGACAGAATCGCCTATTTTTCGTAAAGTTAGCGAGCAAAATTGCCCCGATTGTTTTTTTGAATTCGTGTTTAGGATACCCGAATTACTACTAATTCATCTGTTCTTTGAAAAACTCTGATTTGTCCTACTTCTCATGAAGATGCCCCTGCAAAAAGCTCTCATGATTGATAGATGAGCTGAAAGTGCACCTATCAACTGAGTGGCTTTGTCCGAACTGATATACCATTCAGTTGGGATGGAACTACCCAGTTTTTCGTTCAACACAGAATGCATTTCTGATCGAAAGAAACAAACGGAGTAACAAACTGCCTTTGGTACTAGTATGTGCACCAGATGCATCTCATCTCAAATGAATACTTGATTCGATTGATTTGATTTGGTATTTATCAACTTCTTATCACATATCTATCCTAAAGTTGAGGTATACCTCTGTACTTACTGTTTATAATAATAATTGGACAATGCTTTTCCATAATTATCAATAACAATAACTTAATGTATCATTCAATTTTCCTGTGTGGACCAGAATAGGTTTCTATAACTTCGAACTTTTGTGCACTAAGCTCATTCATAGTGTAGTCTTTGTCAAAAATTACGGAGGATACAGGGCGTTTCCATAAGTGAAATAAATTAGAATTTTTCAGGACTGAAAGTTTCTCAGACAACAGGTAAATAAGTAGTATTTCGGGAATCCTGAACACGAATCCAGAAAAATTTCGGACCTATTTTGCTCCTTTATATGACTTTCCGGAATAATGGGTGGTTCCATAGATGCCTGCATGCAGTGTATATGTCATGTAGGATGTCTCCTTTTGTGCAGTGAGCTCATTCATGGTGTATTCACCGATCCGGAATTAGCAAGTAAGTAGTATTTCGGGGATCTTGAACACGAATCCAGAAGAATTTCGCTCCTATTTTGCCCCTCAATATAACTTTCCGGCATAATGGGCGTTTCCATAGATGCTGGCGTGCAGTGTATATCACCCTTTTTGTGCTATGAGTTCGTTCATAGTGTATATATCGTTCATGGGTGTTCTTCAAAATTTACGGAGGATACGGGGGCATTTCCATGAGAAGTGAAATAGATTTGAATTTTTCAGGAGACAGGTGTTTTAGTAGTAATTCGGGGATTCCAAACACGAATCTGAAGAAGCTTCGGGCTCATTTCGCATTTACAGGTTCTGGGATACATGTATAACTGCCTGGGATAAGAAATGTTTCTGTTTGTGATGGTCAAGGATTTACCTTTCTTTCATTTTTACAAAACCTCACAAAGTTTTTTGAACATGTTTTTAGTGTTTTTTTTACACCTACCATTGTTTTCAGATGTCTTGAAAAAAAAATTAAGATTTTTGACTGTTTTTTCAACTAGTCCATCTCTCTCTCTATATATATATATATATATATATATATATATATATATAGTGATCGATCTCACATATATATATATATATATACAAAAAGAAAGCCCTGTATTGTTCAAAGAACACCAGGTGAATCAAGGAGAGGAGATATGAATTAACATTCACTCTGAATTTCTAAAGTTTGTAAGTCTCAGGAAAAACCTCTTTCGGCAAGGAGTTCTTAACTTCAGCTGCTCTATTGAAAAAAGATCCCGGAGTAAGAGAGGTTCGACAAGTCTCCAAATTCACAACAAAAGGGTGGGAATTCTGTACTAGTCGAGTCATCCGTGTAGATATTGCCAATGGTGAATCGATTGATAGCAATTCAGAAGAGCACCGGCCGTGAAAATATCTATAGAAGAGAGACAAGTCTGTGAGCGAAGAATCACCAACAAGACGAATTGCTTTCTCTGAATAGAATCGAGAAGCCGCAATGAATGTTTAGGTTCAGAACTCCACACATGAGAACTTTATTACAAGACAGGTCGTGTCTGAGCCTTGTAGATCATTAGAAGCTGATGAGAAGTGAAGTATTTCTTCGCACTAAATAGATAAACGAGTTTCTGGAGAGAACCTTTAGCGATCGATCTCACAAATCATTGATATGAAGCAGAAACAAAATGAGCGCCAGAACTGACTCCTGTGGAACACCTGCATTTATTGGGAGAATATTACTTCCGGAGTTTTTTACTCTGGGAGACATTATCATCATTTTTCGAATTCAATAGTTGGGAAAAACCGGAAATATCAACCACATACTGAAACGTGAATTAACACTTCACAGCACATATAGTTGGTATGGTGATATCTCACCGGGCGATGGTAAGATCATCTTCCACCTAGGTTATACTTTGTGTGGCCTTCTACGACAGGCAGAATCTACACCAGGGTAATACTAATCCGACCCAATACATAGGTCAAACTTGCAAATCTCTGATATAGTAGGTTAGGTTGATAAGAGGTTGCTCCTGATAATGGCGTTCACCTCCTGAGCTACATCGTACCTTAACGGAAGGACTGATATCGAACTCCTCAGTGGAGTTTATGCATATCTACTTGATATTGATGCGAATTTTCGTCAATTTGCAAACAGTAAAAATATATTTGAATTTATCATTATTATTTGACTCTCTAAACAGTAACAGATTTTTCTTATGAGTAGTCAGATATAATAAAATTTCACAACATTTTCAAAGAATCAATAACATTGATAAATTCATTATTTCAATTCTCAACAGATGGTAGCAGTGTTTTGCCACTCAAGGTGAGTCCCTTTCTTTTAAACACCTGTTTTCATTCACCTGTTTTCATTACATTCACCTGTTGAATATGCAGAATTCCATTAAATTTTTTTAATAATTCAATGTTTTTTTAAATGATATGCTTGGCATAAGTTTAGTATTGAACTGTGAACATATTTTTTATCGTCTCTAACATTTTTACCCATTTTAACAACTATTTGGATACGACTGGTTAGTCGTATAAAATACAGTAAGTCACATTTTACTTATGATTTGAAGTGAAAACAATTAATCATCATCTTCGGAATTGTCTCTAGCAAACAAAAAGTTTTCATCATCCACCGAATCAGATTCTGTGAAAATTAAATTTGATTACCTGATATAATGAAAATAAATATTATTATGCCATTATTACCTTCAGAATGTTCGATTAAATCGTTGACCAAGCAAGGAAGGAGCGGGTTTCCTTCAAACACAAAAGAGTTACCATTGTCCATTCAGTCATATTCCAGAGTGCTAAGTGGTGTCGACTCTTTCGTTCAAGCATTTTTCCTGATTCTGGAACTATCATGCGCTCTCAGAAAGTGCAGAAATAATTCAGACTAATACGAAGGGATCAAGCTCGCATCAAAGTTCCAAACTTCAAAGAAAAATTTTGAATCGCATGAAGGAGCAGACAGTAGAATAATTTTCCGTACTTGTAGTATTATTGATCAGTCTAATATTATTACTAGAGGTTCAGTGCTGAGTAATATGATTTACCGGGACAGGTAACAACGAAAGATTCATTGATATAATATATAACTTGGTCCACTACTAGCTAAAAGCTTAATTGGTTTTCACGCATTCACTGATTGTGACTCCAATCTAGCCTTTTACACTCAGAGAAAAAAAATTCAATTACTGAAAAATGACGTTGAATTTAAAGAAGCATTCTTTGTTCGGTGATACTTATGATCTATTTGAAGTCATGCAGAAGTACACTTGTGTACAATGTGAAAAAATCAGTCGAAGTTGATGATGGGAGGTTCCAACTGTTCATCAATCCCTACAGGGCTGCGGATGTCAATGAAAATTAAAAAAAAAGTTCGGAATTCTGATGCGAGCTCGATCCCTCCATGTGAATTTGAATTATTTCAGCAGGTTTTGAGAGCGCGTTATATATTTCGAACATTTGGAAAAATGCTTATGCAAGAGAGCACATACCACTTAGCCCCCTGGTGTATGGTTGGAAAGACATAGATAACTCTTTTGTGTTTGAATGGTTCGAATGAGACCAGCTTCTTGCTTAGTCAGTGACTCAATTGAAAATTCTGAAGGTAATAATAGCATAGTAACATTTATTTTGATTATATTAATCTGAATTTCATTTTCACAGAATCTGATTCGGTGAATGATAAAAACTTTTCACTTGCTGGGGACGATTCCGAAGATCCAAAATAAATCCAAATAATAATAGAAATAAATACTAAAATTCTATCTTTTACAATAGGAGAATTTGATCGTTTCAAGAATTAAAATGGCATTCTGGTATGAATCATTTAAAATTTTCAATTGACTTTTGAATTTTTCAATTATTATATTTTAATAATACTTGCATATTTGCTATAGCTTTATAATGGACCTAGGGAGTCGTACGATACGATGGAGGATATGTTGAAATTCATTCAAAACCAATTTGCAGAGTTGGAAAGACGACGACAGGAGGCAAAAGACTTAGAAGAAAAGCGACAGCAGAAAATTCTCAAAGATGAAAAGAAAGAACGAGTAAAAGCACTTCAGAAAATTCTCGAGAAACAGAGATAAGAGCGAGAAGATGAAAAAAAAAACAGAAATTGAAAAGAAAGGACGAGACGAGGCACTCCAGAACATTCTAGAAAAACAAAAGAATGAATTAGAACAAAAAGAAAAACAACGGAAAGCAGGCTTACAGAAGGTTCTACAACACCAAGTTCTTCGAGATCCTACTCACCTGCAAGGGTGCCAATAACCTCTCAGGACAAGGTCATCCAGCGAGTGCTCAAATTCGCGGCGGGAAAGCTAGAATTATCCAGCATATCGGGGCGCATGCTGGCTAGCAATAACAGAGCCCCTAGGGTCATCCATGTAAACAGGATAAGAAGAACCACTGATAGCCTAACCATTCCAAAAAAATTGAATGAAATAGACGTTGCATGCACCATAGACACTGATGCTGCAGTTTTTTTGGTACGCAGTGACATCTTCGGCCTGAAAGCGTGAAGCCTATTCCTTTCAACGTCGTGATTCGAATAGTCACTGGTGAAAACACACCTATTCGGGGAGAGGCTGAAATTACATTGATTGTCGGGCGGCTCACCATCATAGATATAGTATACGACGCAGATATAGAAGATGAATTTATACTCGGAATGGACCTGATCAGTGACTATAGGTTTGGAGGAGAGGAATTTGTCCTTACCACTCCAACAGAAATGGCAATGCCTGTGAAAATGCGTCTGATGAAAACTACGAGAATTCCTGAATTTTCGGATTAAGTAGTTTGCCCCGCACCTGGAAAAAGTCGTGAGCTTTCGGCTAACGTGATATTGAAAATGTTCATGATCTTCCTGCAAAAAGTGGGAACCCATCTGCAGCGCCAAAGGTTTCCCGCGAACGACGTTAGTAGGTTAGCTCACTTTATCCAGGCCCGGTTTACGCTGCAGTTGATGAACACCCTGGACGCTGCATTGGAGTAGTTCAGCCATGTGATGAATCCCCAAGAAATTTGGTGTTGGCACGAGCATAAGAAAAAACGAAACAAACCATTCATGTGAGAGTTGCCAACGTGTTTTCTGAGTTAAAGCAAGCGATATCATTGGAACGTGTGAACCTGTTACATGGGTAGCAAACTGTAATTCAAATGAACACCAAGAAATTAAGGCAGCCACTGAGAGTGTTACGACAACTTTTGAAAAATCACTTGAACACTTGTCAGGAGAGGAATTGAAAGCTGCTAAGAATTTTACCAGGAGTAAAAGTGACATCTTCGATTCGACATCAGCAGGAAGAACTAACTTGGTCAAACACAGAATTTATACTGGCCAAACAATAAGATGTGGAAGAGCTTGTTGACAAGATGATGAGAGAAGTTGTGATTGAAGAATCATCGAGAACTTGGACTGCACCTGTTGTGTTGGTTTCCAAGAAGGGTGGATCTACGAGATTCTGTGTCGATTGCAGGAAGTTGAATGATGTCACCAAGAAGGATAGCTAACCTTCACCAAGAATAGACGACACTTCAACAACTTCGACAAGTTCACGTTGGTTCTCAACACTACAACTGTAGAGTGGATATTGGCAAGTGGACATACATGAAGACAATGAGGAGAATACTGTATTCTAGACTGGGAGCGGATTCTACCAGTGTACTGTTATGCTGTTTGGATTGTGCAATGCTCCATGAACATTTGAGAAACCCTCGAAAAAACCTATGGAAAAAATATCAGTTTGGTGTTATGGTAATTGATCTCTAGGACAAGTTTCAACTCTTACACCAAAAGTTCCAACCTCATCGTTCATTCTGAAACGTCAACGATGAGTATTTTGATACTTATTAGTTCTTGTATTATTTTGCTTGTCAGATTTGAGATATACGAAAAGTTGCTGACTAATTGAACGCATTCCATTCAGAAGGAACTATATTTGAACTATCGCAGCAACTTCTCAGGGTAGAGTGAAAATGCCCTTCTACACTCATATAGATTCTTATATAAATTCCATTTTTTCAGATTGTGGTGGGTTGAGAACTCAAAAACGCTAGAAGAAAAAATTATTTTGTAATATTCGATCTCGAAATCAGTTGAATGGTAATGGTTCGAACTTCCATTTTCTATATCATCAACTCTATTGGAACCTCTTGCTTAGAACGAAAGGATAAGAAAACCAATCAAGTAAAGAACTCGAATCAAAACAAAAGGTTGAAATGGATGTCAGTCATCAACTGAAGACAACTGCGGATACCAGCAATAGAAACGTCGTGAGTACAGTCAACTTGGTTCCAACATTTATTTATACTATTTCATTTATTTCTTCATTTGATTTATTTTTACTTATATTTCATGCTCGATATCTGGATGTTTTGTAGCAACATCATTTTCTTTGACCAGTCTAACCTTAATTTCAACCTTTTGTTTCGATTTGATTTCCTTACTTGACTTGTATTTTCATCCTTTCCTTCTTAGCAACAGGTTTCAATAGACTTAATAATATAGACAATGGAAGTCCGAACCATTTCCATTCAGCAAGGAATATTGTCAACAACATTCGAGCAATCGAATCCGGTTATATTGCAGGCAAATTTCTACAATATTTTTTTGTTTAGCTGGTTTTCAGATATCAAGTCACTCATAAATACAAATTTTATAAATAATTTATAAAGTATGAATTGCAGCTTCTTGAAGATGGATTGGATATGAGTATCCCATTTCAAATGTTCATCCCTTAAAAAAACTTTTTTTTTTTTGAAGAATAAGATGAACTGACCCTTAAACCTCTAATTACATCAAGTTAAAATCGGGTGACGTTGCTTTGTTGCAGGAGAAAGTTGAATGTCAACAATTTTTAGTAGAACCTTTAGAAGGGTCTAATAAATATGTACTCATGCCCAGTTAGCTGCTTCATTCCAAATAGATCATTGATTCAAATAAAAAAATAAATTGGAAAAAAATATTGGACCCAGAATAGTGCCTTGTTGTAGTCCGTATCCAATAAGCATATTGTCTCTATAGGTGTTTCCAACTTTGACACACGGATAGCCTTTCGTGAAAACCATCTTTAAGGCAGGTTGTAATTTCTGTCAGCGTCAAGAGTAGAAGGACATCCAGTTACCAGGATTATCCATCAGACGTAACCAGCATACAGGCAGCAAGGTATGGTGAAGGTCCTTACTTTCCCAACTAACAAGGAGAGATAGCGGTTCCCATTCAAAAGAAAGATATGGTCCCGAAAATCATATGGGAATGTATTGACAAAGGAGTACGATCGGAATGGAAAGAAATCTCCAATTCAACATGCCTTTGACCGGGACGTGTCACTACGTCGAATTCCCACTATGTCGAATTCCCATTACGCCGAATTCCCACTACGTCGAAAAGCATCCCCACCACTTACGTCACCAAAACACGATCGTTATCGAAGCTGGATCCCATTCGACGTAATGGGAATTCGACGTAATGGGAATTCGGCGTAATGGGAATTCGGCGTAGTGCCACACCATGCACTTTCAATATCAACAGCACAGCGAAATTCATCCTTCTTTTAGGTTAGGTTAGTTAGGTTAAGTCAGATTGGGTTAACAGGAAATTGCAGAATATCCGGTAAATTTTGCGAGTGCGTATCACTACGTCGAATTCCCATTACGCCGAATTCCCATAACGATAACGAAAGTGTTTTGGTGACGTAAGTGGTGGGGATGCTTTTCGACGTAGTGGGAATTCGGCGTAATGGGAATTCAACGTAGTGGGAATTCGGCGTAATGGGAATTCGGCGTAATGGGAATTCAACGTAGTGGGAATTCGGCGTAATGGGAATTCGGCGTAATGGGAATTCGACGTAGTGATACGCACCCCCTTTGACTTGATGACTAAAAAAAACGAACAGTGTTGCCGAGCGATAGGCAGTTTTTTTACCAACGAGTGGTTTAATAATGATAGAGTTTTGCGAAATATTTTTTTCTCTGTTATTTACTGTTTAGCGAATAAATTCGTGTTATTTTCTTTATACCGAGTGTCATTTATCACCAAACCCACAGGGAAAACGTAACATTACCAAAACTCTGATACCAAAAGCGTTCTGATCAAAAACCAAAAGAAAAAAGGAGATGGTCAGAAAAACAATTTCGGATTTATTTTATTTTCTGTTGAATAGAGCACCTTCACGAGTGCTGAATACCACGCATATTTCAAACAGATATATCTTTTATTTTCAAAAGTTATTATAACTAGCACTTAGTGCTTTGAAAAATGCGACACCATAACAAACAGCTCGACAATCTGAGCATAAAGAGAGGAATAAGCGAATTCGTCTGGTCTTACTCGATTAAGAAGAAAGTTGGGATTCACTTTGTGGACAGCAGTATAGATTGAGTGGTGGGACAGTTTTGGATTAAATGAATAGGATCACGAGTACCTCCGTATTCCTTGATCTCGACTGAATTCAAAGATGTTTCGATATTATTATATTATATTGGCAGAATTCAACCAAAGTGGATCTATAGATAATGGTCACTACACGGTTAACTGTCGACCCTTACACCAAATTGTGGCACAGGTTCAATAAAAGTATATTGGTCTATTATTATCTATCTTCATTTTTACTTACCGGTCCCAATTTTTCAGAAGCCCTTGCTTTCCATATTCTGATATTCATCTCATCAGAACCACTGATGATATATTTGTTATCCAAGGTCCAATGTACGCAAGTAAGTCTCTGCATTCTTTTTGTGTGATAAATTTCCCTCGAATGACCTTTTTCAGCAATAAATATTCTTACTGATTTGTCGTAACTGCCAGAAACGAATTCCTTTCCTGTTGGAGCATAATCAACATAGGTCACAGCACCCACATGATCCATATGGACATTCCTGGGCTGTTTGAGATTACGGGTGTCAAATGTATAGAGGCTAAAATGAAATTATATCGAATTATTCTCACTTTAATTCAGTTTTTCCTGAGAGATCGGTTACGATTAATTTTAAAACTGTGCAATAATTTAAAACTATCGAAAACCATATAAACTATGCTAAATGGCTGCCGATAATATGGTTAAATCAAATGTTCAAAGTTTTGAAAATAATGGAGAATCTAGTGAAAATAAATTCCATAGTTGGGTCAAAAACGCATCTATGTATAAACTACAATACATGGTTTCATCAAGCCAGTGCAGTTAGAATAAGGAATGAAAGTTATAGGTTTGATCATGTTTGTTTGAATCTGATTGACAACTCTCTCTATTGTGTGGTAGTGGTTTTAACTTATATCGTCTTGAACTCTTCAACTCCTTTGTTGTCTGGTATGTGAACTTTTTTCGAAATGTCACAGGAATTGGATGATCTTCTCTGAAGGAAAAGTTTGTGAAGGGAAAGTTTTGTCTTTTGGACAGCATCTTCAATTCAAAACAAGCAAGAAGAGGAACGCAGTGATGCAAATATATTTTCAAGTTCCTTGGTACCTCTTAGATTGATGAATGGTAAGCAAATAATATGGCAGAACACGCAACCTTCATCGCCAACATTCTGCATATCTATACATATCAGATAATAATACTAATAATTATTATTCATCCTCATTAGTTGGCCGACAAAATATATAAGAATGGATAAAATACAATACATATACAATATAACGTCAAAGTTTAAAATTCAAATTGAAACAGCTGGAAGTAGTTGTAAAAATTAGGTGTCAATCCAGATAGTCTGAGAGAAATTTCATGACACTGTAGTAGCCCTTGGCAAGGAATAATGTTTTAACATCTTTTTCGAATTCTATAATTCTACTGTTTTTGAGCGTTCGGGTAGGTGGTTGAATAATTTGATTCCCATGTATTCAGGTGACTGTTCAAATTTGGCAGTTTTGTGCTTATAGGAACAATTAACAGATCAGCATGTCGTGTTGAGTATCTATGATAGGAAGAATTTTTAGTAACTTGAATATACAGCGTGACTTACGGTCGATGGTAGGTTAGACGTTTCTGGAAAACGCAACGCATGATTTTTCTGAAAATTTCACCTCTCACATTTCCTTACCTGTTCCATCGATCTGAAATATTTTCAGCATTGCGGCGTTGCCACTTCCATCAAAAAGTCCTAGCAACTTTAATTTTCCAAATGGAACACCCCGTATATTAATACATTTTTGGAATCGCTTTAGTATTTTAATACTTTTTCGTTAATAATGTCCTATACCTATCTCTATCTGTTTTCGAGATAAAAAATAAATTGTGCTAAATATGGTCCAAAACATAGCCTTAATTGAACTTAAGAACATCAGTACTCTCGATTCATGAAAAGTTGATATTTTGATGATAGTTTGGACAAACTCCAAATATTCAAATAACACCAAGAAATCGACTCTACGTCGTACAGGTAAAATTACTATTACTTCCATTGTGCATAAAATTGGTCAAAAGTTCATTTTTTCAAATAAAACCCCCTGTATATTACTCGATAAATTAAAAGATGGTGAAAAATGCTTCAAGATGTCATGTCATGTCCCTATACCTTAATCGTCAAGTTTTCCTAATAAAGTCGCTTCTTCTAGAAATAATGATTTTTTTTTTGAATTTGGATATAGGTAGCAGTGGAATCATCAAGCTTATAACAGTTCGATAACTTACAAGTACTTACAAGTAATATACAAATGGTTATCGACGGTGTTTAAAAAAATCGACAAAAATGAATGCAAATATTGATTATTCAAATGAAGTTCTTATGAAATTATTTATTATACACGGACAGTGTAATCAAATCATTGCCAGAACTTGTAGAAAATTCAACCAAATGTATCCTGAATTAACACCAATGAACGAAGGGAAGTTTGTAGGATTACAAAATAATTTCCTTAACTATTGCTCAGTGTTGAAAGCACCTTCAACATTAACATGTTCAAATGAGGACAATACTAACGTTTTGGCATATTTTTATGCATATCCAGAAGCTTCCATTCGCAGTACAGAAAAAGATTCAGGTGTATCACATGCTTCGGTACAACAAATATTGGAAAATCACGGAATGCATCCGTATAAATTTACCAAAGTTCAAGCTCTAAAAGCAGAAGACTTCGAACGTAAGTGCATTCTCGTGAATCCCTTTTTATTTATATATAGGAAGATCGGGACTCGGATAGGGAATTTTTGTCAAAAATAATTTGGAGCGGCGAATCAAAACATTTTTGGGCTGATCATAATCCTCATGTTACAAAAGAAATGGGTTTTCAAGAAAAATTTGACCTGAATGTTTTTTGTATTTTGAAGAACAATAAAATTACCCTTTTTATTCATGAAGACACACTGAATGCAGAGAGATATCTCCAAATATTAAGGACGACTGTAACCGATTTTCTCGAAAATTTGCCTTCAGAGGAATATAGGAATTCGTAGTTTCAACTGGACGGAGCGCCAGCTCATTCCAACCAGGAAGTTTCCAGGAAACTTGACGAACACTTTGACGATCGTTGGTTTAGGCGTTTAGGGCCGTGAGATTGGCCACCGAGATCACCCGATCTCACTCCACTTGACTTTTTTTTGGGTGTTTTAAAAGAAAGGGTGTACAGCACTCCAGTGCCTGCCAAAAAAGAACTGCGACTGCGAACAGTGCGGAGTATTGAAAATCTGGAACCCCTTGAAATTGAAAAAACAACCACAAGTCGCGTACAAAAGAACATTTTGAAGTGTTTAGAATGATTTGAACAACATTTCCAGAATTTATTGTATTATTGTAAAAATGTGATATTTTGATTACAATTTTGTTATTTTGAATCATCCTATTCTGTTGTCTGTACTTTCAGATGTTTTAGCCCACGAAATCTTACTTTTTACCTAGAAATGACTGATTTTTGGTACAGTTGTTCCCTAGAAACTTCGAGCCATAATTAGGGAAGTTATTTTGTAACCTTACAAACTTCCTCTCGTTCATTGGTGTTCATTCAGGATACATTTGGTTGATTTTTTTTACAAGTTCTGACAATGATTTGATAACTTAGTTCATGTGTGATGAATATTTTCATAAGAACTTCGTTTGAATAATCGATATTTGCATTCATTTTGGAAGATAATTTGAAACACCGCCGATAACTATTTGTGAATTACTTATAAAAGTAACCGAACTGTTATGAGCTTGATAATTACACTGCTACCTAAATCCAAATTCTAAAAAAAAATGTTTCTAGAAGAAGCGACTTCATTAAGAAAACTTGACGATTTAGGTATAGGGACATGATATATCATCTTGAACCATTTTTCACCATCTTTCAATTTATCGAGTGATATACAGGGGGTTTCATTTGAAAAAATGAACTTTTGACCACTTTTATGCACAATGGAAATAATAGTAATTTTAGCACGCCCTGTATGATATGGAGTCGATTTCTTGGTGTCATTTGAATATTTATAGTTTGTCCAAACTATCATCAAAATATCAACTTTTCATGAATTGAGAGCACTGATGTACTTAAGTTCAATTAAGGCTATGTTTTGGACCATATTTAGCAAAATTCATTTTTTATCTTGAAAACAGATAGAGATAGGTATAGAACAAAGTTGCTAGGACTTGTTGATGGAAGTGGCAACGCCGCAATGCTGAAAATATTTTAGATCGATAGAACAGGTAAGGAAATGTGAGAGGTGAAATTTTCAGAAAAATCATAGGTTGCGTTTCCCAGAAACGTCTAACCTACCATCGACCGTGAGTCACGCTGTATTGGAAAGTTCATCATCCAGATACGCATCTATCGGAAAATATTTCAACTATTTCATCACGTAAAACAAAAACAAACTTCTGAATGTGAAATTATGGTACACTGCTCTAATACATTCACACACTGATTAGTCTACACATTTGTTTTACACAGAACTTTGCCAAAATTCGAAAAACACAAGGTACAATACAAAATACAACGTAAACAATAGTAAACATATGTTTTTGACAGATTACGATCAGCTGATTACGGTTTGTTGCCGACATCATCAGCGCCCTCATCGGTGGAAATCCTTCCCAATAGATAGATGGGAATGATGAAATTTCGTGAATAATGAAGTTTATCTTGCAGGACTCCCTCCAAGGAATACCAAATAGTTTCCTTTTCACTTTTTTGGCAATAAAGATCCTATCTTTATCCACAGCATAACCCCAAAAGACTATATTATAAGCTGAGATGGCTAAGAACCAGACTATAATAAACATCAAGAAGGGCATGTAGAGGCAAACAATTCTTGATTCTAGAGATTGCATAATACGTTCAATTTAATTTTTTGCATGTTGCTGTGGACATAATCGGACCATCTCAAACAGCTATCTACATGAACACCAAGAAATTTTGTACAGCTTGTACTCATGATTGCAACTCCATTGATTCCTAACTCAAGTAAATGCTTTTGCTGGTCATTGATTGGGTTGAAATAGATTAATTTTGTTTTGTTCAAGTTCACTATCAGATTATTCATTTTGCACCATTTTGAGAATTTTGATATCAATTCCCTTGTTTTTGACCGTAGTTCTTCTCTACCATTTGCTGAGACAGTTAAAGACGTGTCGCCAGCAAAAAGAGTGATAGCATTTTCATAGGTTTCAGAGAAATTAGGCAGATCATTAATGAATGAAAGAAATGAGTGGTCCCAGCACAGAGCCTTGAGGAACCCCAGAACTCATGACAATCCGATTTCTCATCTTTGATTCTAACAAACATTGTACGGTCTGAAAGGAAGTCAATGATCCATCTCAAGAAAACACCCCTGAATCCCAGATTATACACTTTACTTTTGACGAATTTAAAATTTAAACAATCAAATAAATGCACGCGACAGATGAAAAAATACGCCTGCAACATGCTTTCCATTATCAAGAACAATATATGGCTTTCATGAAACTGCAGGTAGCTGATTGAGTGGACTTGGCCTTGCAAAACCCATGTTGAGAATCAGACAGGATTCAGGATCCTACGAAAGCGCTGAACGGACATGCAAGAAAAAATATTATAATTGCCAGTTTAAACTGATAATTATACTTAATTGCCAGTTTGAATTGACAATTAGGTATAATTGCCATTTTTCAGCTATATTTTCCAGACAGTTGATGTTTAGATCGCCGCATATAAAGATATCACCAGCACCGCCAGCGCAAAACTCTAATTTAAAAAATAAATCATGTAAAAATGTGTTCAAGTCACCTTTGGGAGATCTATAAACGCTAAGTATACATATCTTCCTATTCTGTATAGCCATTTTTATTCCGCTACATTCACAGTGCATCTCCTTAGAGCATCTTTTGATATCAAGGGTTTGCGCTTGATTGGATGATTTAATATAAATTGCAGTTTCCCCACGTGCGTTGAATGACAAAATTTGGATACAATCCTATAGTCAGGTATAAACATAAATTCAATATTCTCAATATCAAACCAATGTTCAGCAATATTAATGATGTTCGGCTTTTCTTCTGATGTAAGAACTTCTAATTTATTAATCTTGTTGGTGATTGACTGGGCGTTCAGTTGAAGTATTCTCAGTAGATGGTTACTGTTTTTTCTTCCATTTTGCGATATCCCAGAGTTACTTTCAATATAAGTTACAGTGGTAACATCTGGAGCTTGTTGTTGATCACTGTTCACGAAAGGGGCGAATATTCAAACTAGAGGGTCAATTATTAGGATCCAGCAGTTCATCTTAGGACAGATCTTAGGAGAGAGGTGCCGGTAAGCAATCTCAAATTGGAATCTGGAGAAAACACAACAAAAACAGGAGCACTACAATAAGAGAGTTGCGCCAGGTGCACTTTCCAGGCTCAGTAACCACTGGTTAAAAAAGTAATAGTGAGCTGAATTCTGACAAAACACGACATCAAGACAGTTTTCATAGCAAACAATAAAATATCCTCTTTACTGCGCTCACCTAAAGATATAATGCTCAACAAATCAGAAGGAATATATGAAATTCCTTCAGAAACTGAGAAGACTCAATAAAATATACCTACCTCCATTATTATCATTATTCAATAATAATTGCAGGAAAACAAATATGTGTATCATTTACTCACTTGTAGTCTTCATTTGCAGAAGTAAAAACGTATGGTTCCATTGGATTCCATGCTATCTTATTAGTCCTCAACTTCATAACAATTTTTCTCAGTGGATGACTATCTCTCATATCATATAAAATTATGCTTCTGTCACTGGCACAGGATGCAAGGATATCTGTTTCAACAAGATTGAATTCAATATCATGTAAGCTGTCCACACCCCACTCTATTTTACGAATTGGCTCATTTCTACTTTCTTCCCAAAGCTGACAAACTTCTCCAGCTGTGGCAAAAATTGGTTTTTTCCTATGGTGGGAGATACTAGTCAGTACTGTCTTACTAAGAACAGTACTTATTGCAAGATCCTCAGAATGTGACACAGGATTGTGCCAGGTTTTGATTGTTTTATCATCACCAATAGTGATGAAGTGATTTCCGTTAGGTTTATACACAACGCCCCTAACTATTCCATCATGAGCTACGAAGTTTCGAGTACAAATTTGTTGAGGAATATCCCAAATTCTGACTTCACCATCGAATGCTCCGCTTATTAATTCTGAAAGATATTTGGGATGTTTTGATATACAAGAAACACCATCTCTATGTCCGTCTAGGTTTCCAATGAAAGGTTTTGCAAATACTTTCTCAAGTTTAACAGCATTCAAAGCTCTTGTATATTCTCTGGCTGCCTCAAATGGATGTAGTGCTGGATCGTATTTTCTCTGAACTGAAAAATAACAACAGTTTAATCTAGATCAAAAACCTAGAATGATTTACCTGTTGAAATTCTATTACCCCAAGCCACGCCTTAGAAAAAAAAATTGTACTTACATATTTCAGTCTCCTGAACAGGATATTCAAATGAAATTCTTGACGGTGTCAACTAGTTTCGGGAATATGGCCCCCCAAAGCCAGAAAAAACGCGTTCTACTGTTTTGCTAACCTCCAATTCCTATGAGGACTTATCTATTAGAGCCTTGTACTTAGTGAGAAATACTTATAATTCGGTTGAGAAATGATTGATAGAGAAGGTGGAATCAGTTTTGTATATAGGGCCCATAGAAAGAAGGAATTTCGAGTGGAATTGGCCGAGAAAAAGCATATGCATCAACCCCGTTTTTCCTGTCTTTGGGGGCCATATCTCCGAAAGTAGTTGATACCGTCAAAAATTTTATTTGAATATTTTGTTCATAAGACCGAAATACGTAGATACAAAAAAATATTTCTAAGGCCTGGCGTCGGGTTGATAGAATTTTACCATTTACCTTTATGGAGATCATACTTGGTTTCTCGAAGATATTCATCTGGATTTCTGCTGAGAACTTTGACTTTCATATTAGATATGAAGAATTGAGTAATTCAATATGAACGATTCAAACTGAAGTCGATAAACAAGAAATCCCTTAAATTTGAAGTCCACGGGCAAGACATAACCTCAAGTCTTTTTCTTCTTCTCCTTCCAGTTATGGGTTATGGTCTCAGCTGCCAGGGCTATCCAACGTTTTCATAGGTGAATTCAGAGATCCGATACCGACGTCCGATTCGCAGCGGCGGCTCGTCAGAGGAGGCAAGGGAGGCTCAGTCCTCCCAAAAAAATTTGAGGCTATTCATTATTCGTCGCAATAAATTGAGAGATATAGACCCATGATTATGATTTTTTTTTAAATGCTTGGTTATCATTACTTTACCATTAATTTTTAATATAAATACATAATATGCCCGAAAAAACACTATCGGCTCACAACGTAGTACGTACCACACTGTATCCTGCATCAAGAAACCTCAAACGCACCGCCTATGAACGAATAACGAAGAAACCATCAACCCAAAATAATGAATGTCATACGTTGCAAGGGAGCCAAGCTTTCGACCGCTTTAAAAAGCACAAGCTCCGTGAGACCGATCCAGCCAGCGACATACGTCCCGATTTGTAATTTCAGTTGCAGAAATTATAGCGTTAGAGGAGGCTAGCCTCCGCCCTCCAGTTGATCTTCTTTAGTGTACGACTGCGTTTGTTTTTGATTTAATTATTCGGACAGGGTGCAGTGACGGACTGGACTGAAAAATATTTCCGTAAATCGTTTGTGTGTCTTGATGATGATATTTTTTTATTTGTGTATAAAACAGGCAGTATTGTATTATTTTTGTATTTTCGAGGGGGAGCCCGATTGACGGAATTTTTCCCAGCAGTGCTTTTTGGTAATGTTTTTAAAGTGTTTTCTTTCAATTTCATGGTGTTTTCAGTTTTCGATAAGTTTTTTATTTTATTTATTATATGGAATAAGTTGGACGAAATTAAAAAATTTGACGATATAGTCGATTGGTTACTGACAAACAATTTTAAGTCTTCATCTTATGATAATAAATTTCACATTATTAAAGCTCTAGGAAGGCCACAACCAAATTTGATTTCATTTAAAGCGTCAGGTAATCGACAAAATCGAGGATTTAATATTGGTTGGTACAATAAATGCCATTGGTTAACCGGCTCCATCAAACAAGAAAAACTTTTTTGTTCGCCCTATTTTATTCTCCGTACAATAGTCAGGGCTAAATTCCGAAAACAGTCCTGCGTTACAATCCTAGAAGCATTTCATGTAACAATTGGATAAAAGACGTTTACCCCCTATTTCGACCCCGCTGAATCCGAAAATACCGTTTATCAAGTCGAAATTCCAACCGGAAGTTGGATATTCAAAATGGCGTCCTTACGACTGCAAAGATGTTTCTGGCGGTGTTATAGGAATAACTAAAGATATGTGCGACATTGCAGCGTTGGGCTTTGTCTCTGCATTGGCGAAGTGAGATTGCTACAGACACCTACGCGTCATATATGGCATGCAGAGAAAAGACACTTTTGAGGAAGAAGGAAATTCCAGTCGCACCAGAGATATCTCCGATGAAGATGCTGTACTACGTACAATGGAAACAATGGAGCTGCTGTCTCCTGGACTATCTGAGGTTGTATGTAACATCGCTACAAAAGATAAGGGCACAAGTAAAATAACAGAAGCTCTCCTCAGTGCCAGGAAACGTGGAAACGAACTCGTTCATGCGTCCAATATTAAGTTACCATGTAACTGTGCCAAAAAAATGGTCACTAACTTTACAAGATCTTCACAAAGAAAAAGCGGCCGTGAGACCCACAGATATGAAGAAGGCCGGACGAGACTTCCTCCACACTCTTGTAGTAGCTTATGAGGCAGGTAGAAAAGTAGACTTGGATGCTATTCTGAGACATGAGCTGTGCAATGTCCCTATATCGTTGGCTCTTGTACTTCAAGTACTGGTAAGAACACACAGGGAAATACTTTAGTGATATTGCATTTGCTTTCAACAAAAGAATTGAAGCTTACAGTTCCCAGTATAATGAACTTCACGTGGTATTTGATCGATACCGTGATCTTTCTCTGGAGGCAGATACCAGAAAACACAGAGGGAAGGGTTTTGCTTCTCTACGAAGAGTAATCAGGAACGGGGGAGTTCCCTTAGCTAAGAATTGGAGCAGCTTCCTCGCCCTGTCAGCTGGTGGTTTTGTCGATGAGACGCATGCCGAGTCAAACAAAGAGAGAGACCTGACACACTTATTTTCAAACCATGAAGAGGCTGATACCAGGATGGTGCTCCATGCGATAAAAACCGAAAAACTGTTGTTGTTTCTGTTAGAGACACCGATGTGATTTTGTTATTCATCTCTATCACTTCGAACAAATGAAATGCAAGGAATGTTGGGTGATGTGTGGTACTTCCCGAGAGAGAAAGTATATTCCAGTTCACGAACTATGTAAGAAGCTCACACCACAACAGGTCAGAAACCTGATGGCTTTTCTACATCTAAGCTAGCGTCAGTCACGAAAACAGGAGGGTTGAAGCAGTACATAGAAGAAAACTACTGAAAACTCCTCAGTGAGCTTGGAAAGACTCCTGATCTGACCCCCGAGGATCTCCGTTTGGTTGAACAGTTTGTGGGGCAAGCTTTATACAGGGTTTGTTGCGTCCCTTTTCTATTACACGTGGTGAATAAAACCTGTTAGCCGTTTTTCATTTAAGGTTAGACCGGACATTAAAATCGCAGATGCAGCGCCCGTTTTGCAATTTTTGGGACGGTGCGAATGATAGAGTTTTTGCCACCTACCACTGATGCCTTCCGTCAACACATTCTTCGGTGCCACTACCAGGTAAAATTAATAAGAAAAAAACAAGAAAATAGATGAAATTGATATATTTTAATTTCGATCTGTTTTCTTTTTAGGTACTAGTGTGGATTAGCGCCTATGACCAGTGTCCTGACTTACCAGACCCGATTAATTGCGGCTGGAAAATTGTTGATGGACGGTATGTCCCAATCTTGATGACTTTGCCTCCTATCCCCAAGTCATGTCCCGAATTTGGAGCTTGTGCATGGCTGCAGGAGGCTCTGCGTCACGAAGCAGTGTGGCTGTAGGAAGCCGCCGAGGGTGCCGAGCACCAAGATGTGCAAGTGCCAGGCAAAGTACATGAATGGATGAGTAGAAAAAGATGAAGAAGACTACTAATAGTAAATTCTTTTCTTTCAAAATTTAGGAAATAAAGGTTTGAACAATGTTTCATTGCTTTTTTGAGCTCATGAACGTATCAAGCGCCCTCGAAAACGTATGCAAGCATATACAACACGTTTCCACAAAATTTTTGGAAAGGTCCATTTCGTCAAAATTTAATTATTTGATGAACTTTTATAATGCCCCAATTCAATTTTTAAGTGTCTTATCGTGTTCCAGACCCCCGAAAACATATACATCGATAACTAAGTCGTATGGGTGACCAAAAGTAAAAAATAATTTGATTTTAGGGTCATTATATGGACGCCATCTTGAATATCCCACTTCCGGTTGGAATTTCGACTTGATAAACGGTATTTTCGGATTGAGCGGGATCGAAATAGGGGGTAAACATCATTTATCCAATTGCTACATGAAATGCTTCTAGGATTTTGCTTTACGCAAAACAAAGCCCCGACTACAAACCGAATACCGAACGTTGTCGAAAATAGGATACTCCGATTTGAAAGATTTACCTCGTTCTACAGAAAGACATTTTAAATCTAAGAAGCATATATTTTCGTCTTGTGAAGTAAAATTGTTTAGCAAACAAAATATAGCAACAGCTTTAGATACAGCTCAAAGAGAGGCAATAATTTCTTTTAATAATAAGGTTAGGGAGAATCGGTCGAATTTAAAAAGACTTATCGATATTACGATTCATTTGGGTTCCCAAGACTCAGCTTTTCGCTGACACGATGAAAAGAAAGAAAGAGGAATGAACTCGATGAACAGTACAAGGAAACTATTGAAATCCTGAAAGGAATTAAAGATGCAGTTTCAAAAGGGTTGAGTGAAGTTGCGATGATCATTAATAATTTATCCGCGGCTATAAGAAAGTAATAGTTTAGTTGAATTTTGTTACTTCGTAGATATATATTTTCATTTCGTTATGCTTATTTGTTAGTTTTTTCGGTTGAATGTTTTTTAGAATAATATATTTAGCAACAACTGAAAAGTATTTCACATCGGGCTATTTACACAATATTATTGAAGTTCACTTTACTACTTCAATAAATGTGCGAATCGTGGAGTACCTAATTGAAGAGCATGAATTCAAATGTCATGATGAAAATGGCCTAGATATATTTATATATTCGACTTGATTATCAGAGGTTTAAATTGATATAGTATCTTCTAGCAAAAGTGATCACTTATAATGAGTGTAGAACTTAAACATAATGATGGTACTGCACGTGATTTTTAAAAGTTCATGTTGAGATTTGTAATACACCAGAATATTGAACGAAAAGCAGGAATAATCTGAAATATCTGTTCACTATAGTGTCTCTGGCTCGAACTCCAGCTTCGTGAATGGGGTTTGAAATATGATATTATATGGAATTGGCTCGTCTATATCATTTAATATTTCTTCAAAAGGAATATTTTCCTCAATACACATATAGTGCAATACTGCACATGCCTTTACAACACTGCACATGAAATGAGGGTTGTATCATGCGGACCTTTCTTTAAGAAGACATCTGAAGTCTGAATCTCATTGCAAAAATCGATTTCACAAAAATGAAAAGTTGTAAATCAACTTTTCGACTATCCAAAACCGTTTCGTTCATTGCTCTACGATTATCCATCAGGCAAGAAAAAACAATCTTGAGGGACACTTTTTAGTAACAAATTAGATTTTTTCTAACCTATCAACTTTTTTTTCAAGCAAATTGAAACTGTAGGTTCTACTACTTGAAAGCTTCCAAACTCCGCAGTTACATCACCCAAATGCATTTTAACATTTTTTAATGAAATAATGGATAAAAAGCATTTTTTTCAAGTTCCTATATAACGCAATATTTCAGCAACAAATTAAAATATCGACATCGGGCCAAAGCTCATCGATAGATTTTTCAATTTTCTACAACTTTCAATACAACTTTTTTTCGATCCGACCAATATTTTTCGTTGTATAAGAAAAAACAAAAAAAAATGATTTCCGGTCTTCAATCGCTAATTGTTGCTGAACGCACGGACAGAATCAAGCGCAAACTTTAGGGGATAATGACACCTGTGTCTGTCGGAATCCAAAGCTACTTTTCGGGTAGACAATAATCGTAATTTTGGGTTCTTGAACAGTTTATTTCACGCCATCGAATCGACGGCCGCCTAGCGCTGGATCTCTCTCTCTCTCTCCGTCTTCCCCCTCCACACGGCACGTCGAACGGTCCCAGAAGAATCTCCGATGCTCCCATCAATAAATATGATAAATAATAGGGGAACAAATTCTGCTGGTTTCCATGGATAATATGACTCTTGCTTCATATAAATAAACAAAGGGAGGGTAATCAAATAAAAAAAAGTGTTATCTCGGCTCGTAATTATCTTGGAACAAAAGTCAGGTTAGCTTATTCATGCGACCATTTTTTCCTCATTGTTTTTTAGTTTGAATAAATTTGTTTTTTTGACGCCATTTTTGAAGTTATACATTACAAAAATCGATTTTCAAAAATGATAGTTTGTAGTTTAACTGTTTAACTATCCAAAACCGTTTCGTTCATTGCTCTTCGATTATCCGTAGGGCAAGAAATAACAATCTACCGGGACACTTTTTTTAGTAACAAATTAGATTGTTGCCAACCTATCAATTGTTTTTCAACCAAATTGAAACTGTAGTTTCTACTAGTTGAAAGCTTCCCAAATTAATGGAAAAACGCCTCTTTTTAATATCCGAGCGCAATAGTCAAGCAACAAATTAGAATATCGACATCGGGCCAACGCTAAGCGATAGATTTTTCAATTATCTACAACCTTCAATCCAACTCTTTGTCAATCCGACCAATAGTTTTAATTATATAAGCAAAAAACAAAATAAAATGATTTCCGGCATTCAACCGCTAATTGTTGCTAAACGCATGGACAGAATCTGGCGTACTTTAGGGGATAATAAGGACACCTGTTTCTGCCGGAATCTACAGCTACTTTTCGGGTAGGAAAAATTTTTACGAAGTTTATTTGATTGAACTATACGTCGTTGAATAAGTCTAGTTATGTTTTTTATATTCCACTGCTTCATTTCTAAAACATCGAACCCCTCTCGGGAGCCAAGCTCAATACAGATAGTCCAGTCTATGACCATTTTCCCGTGTATTTATCCTATACAGCACCGATTCGCATGAAAATTCGGATTCAGTGTCTATATACCCTCTTTTTCAAAATCTACCCTGTGCCGAGGGTTGCTTTCTCCCTGGGGGTGGATGCCACCCCTTCTTGGGGGTGAAACAATTTCTATTGGAAATAAGTGCGGAAATCAATAGATTGACTAATTCCAAGCACTTTTTGTTCAATGAAAATTTTTCTGAAAAGCAATACTTTTCGACTTATTCGCGAGTGAAATTGTCGGTTTTCTGGCAAAAAAAACACGTTTTCAGATACTTTTTCACGAACAACTGGAAAAATATGCATCTAATCGAAAAACCTACAGAGAGCAAAACCATAGCTTTTGAAAAAACAAAGGAGATCGTTTATTTGTGATGTATGCAAAGCCACTACAAACTGAATAATTGCTTGTTAAAAGTTGATTGGTATTTTCGAACGCCAAAATGGAAATTTTCTACGTACAATAAACAAAAACCAATGCATTTTTCGGAAATAACTCATTGTACCTTCTTTGAAGTCCTTCAAAATTCCTTTACTTTTGTTATCTATAAAAGTTTCTAGCATCAAAACTGACCGAGGTATGAAGGAAATAATGTTGAATCCTATTTTTTCGTTGAAAAAAAATTGTGAATAACTCATTCTCGCTCCCCCCTCCCTTTGAAAAAAATCGTTGTTACTCCATTATTCACTTCATTCATGTTCTTATAATGAGTTCTGGGTTTTTCATCAATTGAAAGTACGTAGTTTTGGAAAAAATTGAGGTTGAAGAGATAAAATCATATACGTAATTCAGCAAAAAATCACCATTTCTTCGAAATAACTCGAAAAGTATTGATCACATGCAAAATTTTCTCAAGTACAAAATTTTGGAAAAAATTGAGGTTGAAGAGATAAAATCATATACGTAATTCAGCAAAAAATCACCATTTCTTCGAAATAACTCGAAAAGTATTGATCACATGCAAAATTTTCTCGAGTACAAAATTGAAGACTATTCTTCTCTGAAAATTTTGGTGTTTCATTTTCTTCTGCAGGATGAAAATAGAGTAAGATATGGCCAGTTAAATATTGTGAGGGTTCGTGCAAAGTACCTTCTTTGAGCCCTTTCAGCATGAACCTTTTCAAAAATATAATCTGAAACAAAAAACCACGTGAATGAGCTTATAGCTCTTGAAAAAAGGTACAAAATACTTTTTTGGTGGATTTGATTTGAAATAAATGGGGTGCCCAGAAAATTCGATGAGACAAATGAGACCATAAAGAGGGTTCATCTACAAACACAATTTTGGCTGGGAAATAAAAGTATAAACCCGGTTGATTGGGGGTGGCTCAATTTAGAGGGAGAACTGATACCAGTTAAAACTTCACATCAACCTGCACCTGAAGAGTTACTAAGAAATATTTTTGCAAAAAGGAAGGGTGCGGTACAATGTGTGGTTGCCGGAGGGTTATTCTGCAATTCAGCACGTATAACATGCAATGGAAACAACTGTCACAACACGGTTCCAATTATGGACCAGGAGAAAGACAAGGTCGAAGACGAAGATGAGGTAGAAAGAAATAGCATCGAAGAGAAAGACGAGAGTGAGGTGGAGTATTAATTATTATTACATTTATTTTTTGTAATAACACAAATCTTTATATTTACTTTTCATTAATGATGAAAATTGTTGAAAAATATTCTAAACACATTTGAAGATGATTTCAATCGATCACGCATCCAAATCTAGACTTTTTTAATGGGGTAGTTTTCACCCTTAAAAAATCAAAAGCAACCCCGAGTACAGAGGTAACTTTAAATTAGTCTCAATTTGAATTTTCATACAGTTGGGTTTCCCGGTTACTCAATAACAATTTCGATATAATTTTCAATGAAAACTATAATAAGGGGTCGAAACTGTTTAATAGATCAGAAATTGTCTATCAAGGTTGATTTAACGTATTTACAGATGACTGCACGCTCAAAACTAGTATTTTGTAATTTTTTTCTGACTAGTGGTAGTTTTCCACCTCTGATGAATAAAAATCAACCCCAGGCACAACCTCAACTTTGAAGAAGATGATAGAAGCTGAATCTCAAATTAAATGCAAATAGATACTGAATAAGTTGAATAACTGCAAAATAACATATTAATTATTATTTTCTGATGATATTCTGTCATAAGGGGGGTTGTTAAGGGCTGACACTGATTAATAAACCATAAATTATATTAAAAATTATCACTTGATTGATTTCACTGATATAAATATGATTTCAGTTTATTACATGTACAAATCTAAAATTTTGATATTTTTTTCCGAATAGGGGTGGTTTTTACCCCCCTCCAAAAAAGCGACCCTCGGCACAGGGTAGATTTTGAAATAGAGGGTAAGTAGAACCTATATCCAAATTTTCATACGAATCGGTGCTGTATGGGATAAATACACAGTTTACACTTTTTTTTACCGTCGTAGACTGGAGTAAGAAAATGGTCGCAAAAACCCCTACGCGACAATATATAGCGTATAAACGAATAGATTGGAATCTTTGTTGTAAAAGCTGAAACTGCTCCTAGAGATCAATTACCCTAACACCAAAGCATCTTCAGGAGAAGAAAATTGATACTTAATCTAAAGCTAGGGTTAGTTGTTTATATACCTGAAGTTTTTTGGTCCGATATGGACTTTGTTTGGTATTGTTAACAATGAAAGGAGAGTGATTGGGTTCGTAGCTGAAGTGAACGGTTTTAACACAGAGATAGTTGATAAGATAATTAGAAAATATAAAATTAGGGAAACACTTCGTAAATCCTCGACTTTTCAAAAAGATGAAAAAAATGAAAAGTTTATAGTAATCCCATATGAAGCTCAATACACTAGAGGACTTCAAAAGATATTACACAAAGTGAATGTGAAAATTGCATTTGAAACTTACAAATTACAACAGCTTCTTTGTTTCTTTGTAACCCAAAAGATAAATTATAAAACTCAGAGATGTCAGGAATTTACGAAATCATTGGTCAAATATTGCAACAATAAATACATCGGCCAGAGCCGACGAGCTATTAAAACCCGTTTCGAAGGACATTTTGCACACATGAAATACGGAAGGGTAGAAAAATCCAGTGTCGCCCAACACGCTCTAGACACAAAATTGGTGGAAGCTCTCAAACTGATAAAGCATGTGCATGACACAAGACTACTCGATGCATGTGAGAGTCTAGAAATAGCAAAATGTAAAAACAGCATGAATGATGACAAGGGACTTAGCTCTTTCAGCCCGCTTTTCAATTTATTGTTGAGAAAGTAATCAGAATAATCAATAATAACAGATGACGGATCATGCAGGTAGTGACTGCACTAGTTCATTATCGTGAAATTAATTAGAATGATTAACAATAACAAATAAAGTCCATATCGGGCCAAAAAACTTTAGGTATATGAATAAATAACCCTAGCTTTGGATTTAGTATCAATTTCTAAGTTGATATCTATTAAATGCAGATGTTGCAACAACGCGGAGATGAACCTATTTTCTCAAAGGAAACATCACAGCCCACTACACGTCGGTAAATAAAATTTGAAATTCTTACCTTTTTTATTCTCTAGATATGTTTAATAGTCCATCGAATATGGAATAACCTGTATAAAATAAAACTAGTTAAACAAAATTTAATTCAAAAGTGATGCACCAGAGTGCATTCACAGAATAACACTGTCCAATCTTTGGCTTTGTTTTATTCACAAATAAATATCATTACACGTATATGCTAAAAAAGGAACTGACAACCTGAATAGAATCTTCAAAAAATTGCTATTGTGATGATGCGGAGGGATGAATATGCCAAGAGGGAACTACCGAAAAACTTTTCATATTGGAATTCTAACTCTGAACAAATAGGGCTCCTCTAAAATCAGTGTTAATGTTTTGTTCTATGATAAAAGTTTGTCTATATAAAAGCTTGAATAATAAATAATAGATGAATTTTGATAATGAATATTTCCTCAATGGAAGTTGAAGTAATGATAATTTGTAGATGAAGTTGAGTCTATCAACCTGGTGAATTATGAAGGGTGTTCTCTCCAGTCAATGTATCAGTGAGGTAGGTAATTTTCATATTTCGGGATAAATGTTGTTTCTCTATAGGATTGTTTACACTCCAAGCAATAACTCTCACACCTTTGGCTTGCCACCTCAAAATCAGTTCCCTAAAAAAAATCTTTCGATTTAACAGGTTCAACACTGTGTTGACTTCTTACCCGCTTATGGAATCCTTGTGCAACAGAATTGATGAGAGTCCCAGGAAGGAATAAATAATTCTAGGAACTGCCCACGCAAGTAAAGTATCAAATAGACGCAATATATAATATTTGAATAATGCTTCCGTCCTCTTGGCCCCCTTTCCTTCTGGATATTTGAAGGAATCATGTGAGAATGCGTAAGGTCTGTAGGAGAGTGAGCCCACAATTTCTGGGTTTCCTCTTCTAATCTGAAAAAAGTTCGAATTGACATTTGTGAGAGCTCTGATGTTTATCAGGTGTGGGTATATTTTTCAGCAAAAACAAATCTGTAAAGGATGAGAATGTATCATAGACAGATGATGTTGTGAAATAATAATATAATAATAAGCAGATCGGGTGGAATCCTTCTGGAAAGGTATCTACAAGCATCTGCAGCCACTCAACCGAGACACTCCAGCCCTGACGCAGTTTGAAGCTTTCTGTAGAGGGCTTCAACAGCCTGAGCCCGAAATACTGCGTCAACCGATAACCACGGATAAAGTTCGGAGAGCTCTTATGGGTTCGAAGAACTTTGCTGCTCCAGGCCCTGATGGCCTCAATAACTATTGGTGGAAAAATTTATCGAGCACCCACCACCATTTGGCCAGAATATTCAGTTCTTGGCTGAATGGAGAGCAGCTGATTCCAGAATGGTTTGTCGAGGGGCGAACCGTGCTAATCCCGAAGAACGGAGATTTGTCGGATCCTAAGAATTACAGACCGATAGCATGCTTGAATACGTGTTACAAGATGTTTACACGCATCTTGTACATGCGTACTCTCCAAGCAGATGAGATTTTGAAAATATGAATTGAATGGTTTCTGGGGATGCTGCTTCTGAATCTGATAAGGAAAGTTGTCTCAAATAATAATAATAATGATCTTTATTCATCCTTTAAGATCATACATATGATATAGGATAAGTCATGAAATGTATACAGATGTATAAAGTTAGACACAATACATATGTACACTACACATATGCACACTTATACACATACGGTAGATAAATAACTATATTACTTCAAACTTATCGTTGATCCAAAAAACTAAACAACAAAGTAAAAACTATGAGTTGGCAAAATATTCACTAATGTCATAAAAGCAGGATTCCACTAAATATTTTTTCAATTTTGTTTTGAATTTATTAATATTTCTTTCATTTTTGATATCACTGGGGAGATGATTGAAAAATCATATTCCATTGTACTGAGGACTGATTTCGTAAAGTGAAGTACGGTGCTTTATACTTCTGAATAAGTCACCATGCCTCGTAGCATAGTTATGAGAGTCAGAATTTTTTGTGAAGCTCTTGATGTTGAGTTTAACATATGTTATAGTTTTGTGAATGTAAATCGATGGTACCGTCAGTAATTTGAACTTTTTAAAATGATTCCTACAGGTCATTCGGTAATCTAAGCCAAAGATTAGACGAATCAGTCTTTTTTGACTGATAAAAACTCTGCGAGCATTGGCCGCACTTCCCCAAAGGACAATATTATAAGAAATATGGGAATATGAGAGAGCCTAGTACACATTTATTAATTGCTCTAATGTGAATAGATTTTCCAGCTGCAAAATTGCATAATAACTACTATTGAGTCTCTTACACACCTGATCAACATGTGTATCCCACTTCAAATTTGTATCCAAATATGTGCCCAGAAATATTATTGAATCAGAGAAATCTATATTTTTGTTGTTTACGCGAACGAAATAACCATTTGAGATTTTTGCACGAGAATAAAACTGCAGACAAACTGTTTTATCAGGATTGACACTTAAGGAATTATTGCAACACCAATCAGTAAATTCTTTCGACAAATCGATCATTTTCTGCACAAGTTCTTCTGGGGTTTCAGCATCAGTGGTGATTGTCGTATCATCTGCATACAAAAAAATGTGTTCACTGCTCAAATAATTTGGTAAATCATCGACGTACAGAAGAAAAATCAAGGGACCTAAGACTGATCCTTGAGGAACCCCTGAATCAACATCAAAAAGTTGAGATCTACAATCATCCACTTTCACGCAAATTTTACGATTCTCAAGATAAGATGCGAGCCACGACAAAAAAATGCCCCGAAATCCCAGTCCAGATAATATACTCAGAGCAACATTGATATTGATAGTATCGAACGCTTTTGAAAGGTCAAAGAAGAGTGCCCCAACAAACTTTCCGCGGTCCAATGCAGTATGGACGTAATCGAGAAAAGCCACCGAGGCACTCTCCGTCGACCTTCCAGGGCGAAATTCATGTTGATGCCTGCTTATAACATTGTGTTTATCAAGAAAACCAAGCATCCTGGTATGTATGCTTCTCTCAAAAATCTTACATATGACAGTTGGTACAGTTATCGGCCTATAGTTTTCTAACAATGTTCGTCTGCCTTTTTTATGTAAAGAAGTGACAACTCCAGTCTTTGAATCCCTCGGAAATTTGCCATATTCAACACTCATGTTGATCAAATCTGAAATAAGCCCTAAAATCCTTTTATCAAAAAAAACTGATTTTTTTCACCCTTCAACACCGTACGCCAATGGTCGATGAAAATGTTCACTATGCCAAATACTTTATTTACCTAACATATGATCACCACTACAATTTCAACGAAATCGCATTATTGATAACTGAGATATTAGGGTGTATTCATGAAAATCGGGACGCACTGTATATCTGTATTGAGTGATAGGATGAGAGAGATGACGTGCAAAGATTACCAAGAACGTGGAAATCCATCCTATCACTCAATAGAACCAAGCAGATCAAACCACAAGCATAAGGTCGGCCCTTACCACGTAATTACCCAAATATAATGACAAATGCAGTAAGACCAACGAAGAAAATAGGAGGGGCCCATAACAGGGATACCATCAATGAACCCCCCTATATATTGGGAAGCAGAACTCGAATTAATTAGTCGAGTTCGGAGGTTGAACCTCTAGACATCACCTAGTAGATGGCGAATGAGACTTTGTCGAAACGTCGTGAAAATAATCCTCAAAACCACAGAACACGCAATGAAACTTCAGAAAACAGTTCATCATACTTTGTCCGTGAGAATCTTCATGCTAACATTTATTTATTTATTTATATATATATA
>JAVJAQ010004278.1:1054676-1211590 GCA_032362365.1 Zygogramma bicolorata | reverse complement strand
GGATAATGAAAATATTTGGGAAAATAGTATAAGATAATAGTATAGATGAAGGTGGAATCAGACGTGAATAGAGCTTGGCCACAAATAGTACGGGCCTACCGACTGCACTTTTGATTTTTATATGTACAAAAAAAGAAGATATAATGTATAGGTTATGTGAACTGAGAATGGCATACAACTCCCGAAAGAATGGAGAAACTCGCGTTTTGACTTCAGATTTACGTTTCACGATGAAAAATGCAGCATGCGACACCTTATATCTATTTTTATTTTCAATTTTTAGATGAAGCTAGGCACTGTTATCTGGACCTCTACGGAAGAACGTATCAAGAAAGAGTGGCAGAGATTTTCTAAGCAGAGAAACATACGGATGGAAGAATAATGAAACATTAACCTATGCTTCTCTTCATAAACAATTATAGTTTTCAGTCCTGGAATTCGTTTATATTTATTTTTGTTATATTCGTTATCTCTATATACATTTTTTCGTGTCCTGTTATCTATAGTCGAGATCCATTTCTGAAAGTATGGTGATTCTGTCAAATAATATAACTACTCAACGTTATCAATACATCACTGATAAATATAACTTTGATATCAAATGAGGTAAATCATGTGAAAAAAATTTTATATTATGGTATCATATACGTTGTTGGTACATTTTTAGCACAACAATTATATGATATATAAATGATGAATCTGTTACGTTATTGCATCGAACGAACATTTTTGCAGCCGATTGCACCGAATTTTTCTTATTGGACCATTAGGCTAATGGTGAATTGAAGATCATTTAACGCACTGCAGCGATTGCACCATAATGAACCTTACCTATCTTAAAGAGACCCCTTTTTTCAATAGTCCCATAAGAAAAAGTCGGTGCAATCAGCTGTAAGTATTGTAACATTGTTATTTATCCTACCCAGACATTTCACTATAACGTCTCTATAAAACGATAACGTAACATATAATATTGACGCTTACATCCTTGTTTGGCTCCATGAATGTTGCAAACGTTCTCTAGTTGTGTGAAGCTAGAGATATAAAAAAAATCTCGAGCTGAAATTATCAAGACGATATTCGAATCGCGAGTTTTTTCAAAAAATATGTAGAAATGTCTTTCATAGATCAAGAAGGTAGAGGTGAGCCCAAACTGAAGACCTTATTGAATGAATGGTAGTGAGGCTGAACACATCTAAATTTGATGAAGCAAACGATCCAGCTCATTACATTGATTTGAGTTTAACAAAGAATATCAATTACTGATATTTTCGCTAACAAGGTAAGCATCTTCTGGAGAAGAAAATTAATATTCAAAACTGAAGTCAATTATTGCATTTCTGGAAAATTTCAAAGTATGCTCAGCGACTATGTCGAAAAGTTACGTCCTTGCCATGGCACAAAATAATCAACTACTAAACAGAGGAGAGAGCAATGGCATATTCGTCACGATTTCCCTTAGGGCACCATGCCATCCTAAATTGTTCTCTATCTGTTCTGTACCATCACTGTACTAAAGTATTCTATTGCCTTCCCTTCAATGAGTCAGAAGAAGACAGCTAATTAATTTGCCCCATGTCAATTGAATATTATTGAAATATTTTACTTTGAAAAAATTACGGAGATAGTTTCTGGTAATTTGAAGATGAAAATTCCTTTTTGTGCAGGTCGTGAAGATTGCTAAGTTGAGGCGCGAGCAGCCTCGGCGATAACTATTATCGATTCGTTCGCTGCTATATTTTGAAGATCAATTGATGACTTTATTTTTTCATGGCTCGAAATAGCGGAAAGAAGTGACTTGTTGGACGAAAGTATGGAGGAGCTGCAAAAATTGTTCATCGGTGTTATAAGAGAAAAAACATTCATTCGATAATGCTATTCCCATTATTTTTCCAAACCCAATGGTGAAAATGATGAAAGAATTATTGTTCTCTTTGGTGAGCATAGTTTGGACAAATCGTTTTGATAAACAAAATATATCATCTCTGTATTCGATATTTCTATATCGTGCACAAACAAGGAGGAAGACTGGTTCAAAAGGGAAATTCAAGAAAGAACAACGATGCATCGTCACCACAGCGTAGAAATCTGGAATGTTTGGGAACCAAACAAAGGATGGACCAATTTCGGCTCCATTTTCCGCTAATAATAGATAAACGCATTTCTAGCAGTTTCCAATACAGTTAATAATATAGACAATGGAAGTCCGAACCAATACCTCTCAGAAGGGAACATTATCAACCACATTCAAGCAATTTCTGATCTCTAAAGGGCTGTAACTTTCAAATGGTGTGGTAGTGCCGCGTTTTGACTTTGATTCTTTGTTGGACCAAATAATTATACAATAATTTCCCTAGCAGAAAATTTTAAAATAAAATCATTGTTGGACTGAAACATACTTCGTACACCAAGACTTACCCAGAATAGATGATAAATATTCATGTGTGGAAAGCATAATTACTTTATTCTCAGTTACACTTCTTGAAACTTTTTCTAGAGATCAATTACCCTAACACCAAACTGATATTTTTGCACTCGACGCGCGTTTCGCTAACAAGGTTAGCATCTTCAGGAGAAGAAAATTTATACTAAATCTAGAGCTGGGGTTAGTTGTTTATATACCTAAAGTTTTCCGGTCCGATATGGACTTCATTTGTTACTGTTAATTATTCTGATTAATTTATCGGTAATGAACTGACTACCTGCAAGTTCCGTCATCTGTTAGTATTGATTTCTGATTACTTTCTCAACAATAAATTGAAAAGCGGGCTGAAAGAGGTCCCTTGTCACCATTCATGCTGTTTTTACATTTTGCTATTTCGAGACTCCCACATGCATCGAGTAGTCTTGTGTCATGCACATACTTGATGGTTACACTTCTGATAATTTTTTTTTTATTTACGTGTAAATTTGATATTTTTGAACACCATTTTCATTTTTAGGAAATTATCGGTTGACATAAAATAATATTAAAATTTTAGAAAGTTTCATCATTTTTCATTTCAAAATTGATGAGGAGCAGCTTCGTTTTTACCGGACGTGACCGTCATTCAATACGACAGAACAGAATTCTTGAGAGAAATTTCTCAGCCTCTCGAACACAGAACCGACCTCTCGATCATAAGACGAACACGAAAGCTACTTGCGCCAACACCTTCGCCTCGAAGCTAATATTTTTTTTACCGATAATATTGTTAGTTTTTGAGGAACATATTTGGAATTTCATCCTCTTATTCGTAACTGGTACTTCTACAGAAAAGTTTCACGAGATTCAAAGTGGCATTCGATTTTGTGAAAAGTGGGTACGATAGTTATTTGTTTTCTACAAAATATTATGGTCATGAAAATGTGCATTACTCAATCCATCAAGGGTAAAATCAAGATTCAATTGACCTCGTGTATGAAGTTGTTCAGCAATACTCTTTCGAGGTTTAGATTCGTCAGTATTTTTTTATTTAAACACTTCAACGAATGTAGTGAATGTGGTCACTTCAGATATTCCACATCCTGAAATCACCGAATTCCATTGGACACGATCACTTCAAATCGTAATTTTCACTAGTTAATTGGGATCATGACAACAACCAGTGGTTGGGAACTGATAAATATTGATTTCGTGAAAGGTACACTGATTTTTGTTTCAATGTACTTGACAATGCTAACCTGCTGTATGGGGTATATTTTAACGAACCCAGCCCTTTTGAAATCTAGCGGCGAATTTTCAACGATAAGTATTTTGATAAATATTAGTTCTTGTATTTTTTTGACAGGGAAATTCGAGATATACGAATAGTTGCTGAAGGAACTATTTTTTTGAATTATCGCAGATTCTCGGGGTAGATTAAAAATCTGCCCTTTTACACTTGTATAGATTCAATTCCAATTTACATTATTGAGAACCAAAAAAGCTAGAAGAAAATCCATCTACCACAATATCTTTCAAACAGTACATATTGTAACACTAATCTGTAGTCAGAAATGGGGCATATTCCAACGTTTTTCTTGTAGCAGAAAACGGTCGATATCTCAGATCATGATCTGAGGTCGATATACACAAGCTCCTGGTAGCGGTAGCCTTGACCTTTTATTACAGCTTAATAGGCCTTCTTCGAAAACGTTTTCTTCAATTTCCCTAATTTTTGTAGGAAAAACTCAATACAGTTTTTCCTACAAAAGGTTCGGAGAAGGAATAAAAAGGCGTGCAAAAGAGGTTTGGCAACCGATAATTATCATATTTCAGGTATAGCTGGTGCAAGAAGGAAGGTAGAATAATTATTTGACCTTTAATTCGTGTTTAGCGGTTCAAAGCTAGATGCCGTGGTTCAAACAAACATCTAGCAGGAATTGACCACGAAATTGAATTTCAAGGTAGTTGCGGTCAGTTTTTTTTATAGACAACCAAATATAATTGTAATGCAGTTGATCATTCATTCATCATTAATAACAGGTTCCATTGGAAATACAAATATCTGCATAGATCAGCGACCATAAATAAATAAAATAAAAAAAAGTCAGTTTTGGTCAGTTTGGGAGTATACGGATTGGTGAACATTCGAGTGGAAAAGAATTCATTGTAGATATTTCGCAATTTCAACATATTGAATGAAATAACGAGAACATTGCTACTTTTTGTTTTCTTGGATAGTCTTATATCTCGGATATGGACACCCCTATTGCAAATTCATTAAAATATCTTTTTTTTCAACCGCGTGAATATGACCTTCGTATATTCTCTAATTTTGCAAAAAATTGGTTATTTCAGGATATTGATTGATTGCCATGGTTATTGTACCATAATGTGAAAAATTCGACCTGATACAAAAAATGTAAATGACTAATCAACCACTGAAGGAGAATAGGGAAGAATATCGACCGATGAGGGCGCTAGTGAAGGTCAAACTATATCCACCATTTTGAAATAGTTACCTTGTTTACATTTATGAAATAACGCGCTAAACAGTCATCAGTTGCCCTCGCTAGACAAGATTTTGGTGGTTTCATTGCTATATTTTCATTGTACGAAATTTTTCTCGTGAAGGTTTATATAACTGTGTTCATGATGCTTTGAATAGCCGCACAATACTATTCATTGGAGGTGGACATAGATGCATTGTGTTTCAAAATGTGATAATATTTGTTCCAGGACATTTTTCAGTTTTAGTGTAGTGTTAGTGAATCAAAAAGGCTTTTATTACATGGATGATGGAATGCGCCATAACTTCGCCTAAAAATAGACGAAAAGACTCACCAGGTAACAAGAAATCATCTCTGGATGAATGCAAGGAACACACTGAAGCCGCTCTAAACGGTGATTTATGCAGTTTCAAGTTTAATTTTCCAAGCCTTGTACCTGTCTATTTTCTCTTTCAATCCACTCTTCGTAATGTTCCCCACCGAAGATGTATTTCTCTTTGGAAACTTGTGGAAAGACAACTTTGGATTTCGGTTCCTAGAATTGCGGCAACTTGACACCAAACACTTTATACGGCTCACTGAGCGATCTGCATCCATGATTGTTGGATATTATTAATAAAAAAACTACAACTTCAGATGAGATTTCCTAAATGAACACCAAAGAACACAAAAATGGAAACCGTTTGTTTGTCAACTTATAGCAGTGCCTTATATTTCCGCCAGACGTCGCATAAAATTATGAACTACCCCATATCAGCTCACCGGCAATTTTCGATACCTGTAATGACTCTTATTGCCCAAGAGCCCGCGACGGCCCGACCTTGGTTATTTTGTAAAAGCTGAAAGTTTATCTGCGCATGTCCCTAACTTAGGTAATAACAATCAGCGACTATGCAGTTTGTATCTTGGTTAATTGGGCGGGAAACATGCGGCAAATATTCTTTCCAAGTCATGTGTTTTCTTACATTCTTGTCAATGAAGATCTGTTCAAAATATTATTTTTAATTTGTTTCTTGCAAGAAGCCAAAGATATGTTTTTATAACCTATTGGAATCCTATCTATCAGCCATAACATATATGAACCTTTGAAGAGAGTTGTTCTATGGTTAGATGGAGATGGCTTTGATATGAAGCGTTCATTTATGTTATGTATTCAATCAATTTTCAATCAAGGAAGGCATCTTTTTCTTGCTGCCGTACTTCAAAAAAAAACTTTTGATTTGGTGGGAACAATTTTCAAACAATACCGGGCAGATACCTGTTCGAGAGGATTGATATCTTTATTTATTAGTGCAGTGGCATGGGTTAAGTCTTGTTCTTCGAAAGAGAGATACATTTGAGTATCGTCAGCGTAATTGTGGAATGAACAGCAGCACCTACTTATCGATGGTATTTGTGATGTATACATCACGAAAGTGAGAGGACCCATGAGTGATCCCTGTGGAACCCCTGAGAGTACGTGGGAAGAAACTGAAACGTAATTGTTGTAAAGCACTGACTGTGATCTCCCAGCGAGGTTGTTTCTGATGAGCTTGATAGCATAAGACGAGAACCAAGATAGTATAGAATGTTGAGTAATAGTTGGTGATGTATTACATCGAACACCTTGGAAAAGTCAAGGAATACTAAGGCAGTTACCGTGCTGGGTAATCACTCGTTAATCCAGTGCTCGCACGATTTACGAATGAGGGCTGACGTTCGTCAGCTGCTTAACGAAACGAACAATATTGTTTTTTTTTTTGGTCAGTACATTTGATCCGTTTCCATAGAAATATCACCAGTAACTTCTAGCAGTACTGATACGATAAGATAAGATAAGATAATGATATTTTACAATATTTCAGATGAACGAGAAAGAATGCTAAAAGGTTCGAGGCATGAAAATTATTTCGCAGACATTATTTTCATAAGAAGGATCACAATAGATTTCTGTCACAGGCACTCTCATATTTTCTAGACTTTTAGTAAGTTGAAATGATATGAGAAACGAACTTAAAAAATCACACCCCGTCTTCGTGGGAATGAGTGCTCTATTTCTCAGAGTCATCAATGAGTTTCAAATAATGCGTCTGCCAAGGTGCTTTTCTTTGTTACTCTTAAAAGTTTGATATTGATTATTCCCAAGACCAAACTTGAGAAGCGTTCAATTTTATCGTAAACAATGCATATCTCTTCGCTGTATCTTTGTTTCTGTTCTGATTGGTGGTCCCATTGTGAAAAAAAAATTCAAAAAATTGCTGTGGGAAGTTTGAACTTCGAATAGAACTTTCTCTGGTACAATGAAATATGATTATGTTTTGTGCAGAAAGTAAAAAATTCAAGAAATTGGTGAATGTAGCCATTACTATGTGCTAGAAGATTGTCATGAAAAATGAGAATCGGAAAGTTTTCTTTCCCAAATATTCAGGAACTAATTTTTGAATTTTCGAATCAACGTGAAAATAATACAAAACTCTTCATAAGATTTCAATCAAATTTACAACATAATCATTGTTTACGATGAAATTGAATCAGAACAGAAACAAAGATACAGCGAAGAGATATGCAGTAACTTCCGACGTCCCCCGGTATATATATTCTGAGATACCCCTCTATTATGGCGGGAGAATCTTCACATAAAAGAAGAAGATGGATGTACAAAATGATGATATCGTTCGGAAGAAAGGCCGGAAAAGTCACTGCCATAAATGTGCTTGTAATTGATGTTTTAGTTTAAGTGATATATTAACTCAGGACCAGTGACACTTGATAGAAATGAAGCCCTTGATTCAAGTGAGTATTCAAGAATGTTGATAAACAATAATCGAATAATGCTTATTAGATTTTAAAATTTTATTATCGCATTACCGTTCACTTACAATAGATGATCTTGGCCTGAAATATTCAACATAAGGATGACATTTGTTTGAGTAATTCATATACCATGCTGATTGACACCGAACAATTGATCTCCAAGGTTTACTCAATATGTGAGAGATGACGGCGAAGAAATTCATGTACAAATTTTCCATAACATAATGAAATCTACACATAAGAATGCCACAGGTAGTTTTCTGGTTGGACAATTTTTTCAACTCGAAATAAAATAAGTCCAATGTGAATTATTGTTCAATGTAGGGTGAAAAAATGTTTCTTTGATTGTTGGCAGCACGAGGTAGTAGAGTCAGTTCTTAATTGTTTTTCAGGGCACATTATCTTGTTACATTAACATATCCCAATTATACAGAATAATTAATATTTGAAATTGTAGACATTCATGCAAAACAATATATGTTTGGCGTTTTATTTTAGGTAATGATGATGCGCTTCATGTTTTCCATAAATATATCATCTAATGTAGTAAGAGTTATGAATTGTTATTATGCACTTTGTATATATAACATGAAATTCATGTCTCTTGATTGAATGATTCCAGTTTTTTTATGCGCTTTATCAAATAGTTTTGGTAACATAGTTTGATCGGATTGTAATGGATAAAGGTATGTAGTTATTTGTTATAACTGGGATGTTGTAAAATAAAATACTCTGTGAGTTTATCAATGTTTAGAAGTTGAAGAGGGCAAGAATTTCTCATCTTCAGGGAACTTTTCAACAATCTCGGTGTTGAAGGAAATGGGATCACGCATCCTATTATTTTCAACTGTTCTTCAATAATTGGTTATTAAAGAAAGTATCGCATTCGTATCATCCATTGCATTTCCAGCAATCTTTCATTTCAGCTCATTACTCAAGCCTAACTGGGTACTGCTAGATTCGTTGAAAAAGTCATAGTCGGGGTTACCTATTGGGGATGGGTATCAATTGTGAATAAAAAATGTTCTAAAATTGTTCGTTCCGTAAACCAGCTGACGAACGTCAATCTTCAGAAGTCGAAACTTGTGCTAGCAATGGATTAATAGAAAACAAAAAATATATCTCTAGACTTTCAGGTATCACAAAAAATGTTGTTGCCCTCCATGTTTCTCATAGAATAAATCTGAATTACTAAACAGAAATAGATTATTTTGATTAGTACCTTGTTATGATTTTTCTACAAAAAAGTTCTGTTCGAGGAATGTCATTTGTAGCAAAAATTGCATTATGTGGAAAACTGCAATTGTGATTTATGAGTTTATGACTACAGTCGTAATTTATCAAATTTAGGGATCATCATTATAATGCAAAAAGAATGCAAAACTTCATAAAAGAAGTAACATCAATATTATGTTGATATGCGTAAATCATCAGACGTTCAAGTCATTTACAAGTAGAAAGAAGGAGTCTATCTAAAACAGCTACTTCCTTTCCTATATGGCGCGACGGGCATTGGATCACATAGAAGTCATTTTTTCTTGCTCAATTTTTATACCAATCACTAGGAACTTAAATCAACCAAATGGCATTCACAGAATATTTTTTCACAAATAGTGAGTAGATTATAAAAATGAATCATTCACCGGGATAACATTGTATCCTCAAGCCTAGGAAAGCTTGTTTTGCTCACAAAAATATTCCTTGAGATTATCAGAGGGTATTCGGATAAATATTAGAACTTTCCCACTATATTCAGCAAACATTATCGAAAAAGACAATTTCGAGCTATATGATAAGGAGAATCTTTTTATTATTTTTGTATCGACTTCATCAAAAATATCTCGATATATCCCTGGAAAAAATCATGGCGAGATGCAAATATGTGAGAAATAACATTCTCTTAATTATGTAGTACGCATTCACAACCTATTTTGATTATTTGAAAAAGCAAGGTAGGTAGTTAATTTGCTTCAGTGATGACATTTTTATGATTTTAATATTTTTACTATAGGTTATTTATTATATAGAAGTTTTCCGGATTTGTCACGAATCGATATTTATAGTCCTTCAAATCCCCTTGAAATTCATCTTCGAAAGACTTTAGTTCCGACCTTCACTTTGGTAAATATTGAAAACAAATTAATAAAATGACCACTCACAATTTTTGATGATATATATCTGTATTCCGGGATCCCAGAAGGAAAACTCAGCTGGGATTGTGAAAAATCAATTCCGGGATTTTCGGGATCAGAAATAAGTATATTTTCTCTTCGAGAAATATTCCTATGAGAATATTAATGAGATCTAAGAATATGAAATTATAATCTGCAGAACTGCGTTCAGTTTCGCTCACAAACTAAGCTACCCCAGCTACAAAAAACAGATCATATGTCAGCCAGAAAAAAGAACAGGTTCGTTATTATCTAGTGCCTAGTCGCATACGTCAACCTCAATATATATTTTTTGAAATCGATATATTGCCAATTCGCATTTACTTAACATGAACATGAATTGTTATTCCATTTTATATGTTTTGATTATAATCAAATTCTTTATATGGACTGTTAACAGTATTTTTAGTGAAAAATTCAACCTCAATATATATTTTTTGAAATCGATATATTGCCAATTCGCATTTACTTAACATGAACATGAATTGCTATTCCATTTTATATGTTTTGATTATAATCAAATTCTTTATACGGACTGTTAACAGTATTTTTAGTGAAAAATGGATCTTGGGATCGAGGCCGTACCCACAAAAAGTTTTCGCGCGAATTTGTGGCACCAGGCGGGGCCGAAGGCCCTCCCAAAAGAACGTTTAAACTAATTGTCAAATATCCCATTTTTACGCCATTTTAAGCTTCATTAACAAAAGTTAGGACGACACTAAATAATAAATATACAAATAATAACATCGAAATACTTTTCCCTGTTAATTTGGTGTCTAGGAAAATAAATAGATTGACAATGTAAATGGACTCAGCACTGTTTAGTATAATACAGTACAAAATTACGTCTGTAGACAATAACAGTTACATTACAAAACAAAATCCATTCTTCTGTATTTTTTCTTGCGAATTCATCGATCACTTTGTCTGTTGAGATTTTATGGCTTCTATGAACCGACATGAGAGCCAGTCCGCTTAGTCTTGTCCACACGAATTTCTCAAGTACGTCTTCAATCGCTTGAGAGTGGGGAAGGTCCTCTCAGCAGTTGCAGTGGTCACTGGCAAAGAAGCAAATATTTTCTGGAGGGTGAATATGTCAGGAAAAAGTTCCCTATTACATTGGCTTTCCCAAAACAATTTCCACAGTGAGTACTCACTAGGTACAAGTTCTAGATCAACCATCTTTTCATAAAGATTCAACGTCTATTTTCTCGTTCATTGATCGTTCGTTTAGTTTCGGAGTGAGCCCCCAGTACTGTACTGCCAACATATAAAAATGAAATTTTTTCCGAAAGTAGTCAGGGTCAGAGACTTGCGAAAGCGAATGGCGGTCTTTTTTTCGTGCTGCTACCTATTGTGATAGCGCCTAACTATATGCTTTACGGCAACTTACGTAATGAAACGCTTCGGTCTACGCCGTTAGCGGTGGATCACGTCCATCCACGAATTCCACGTAGGTGAATGGGTTAGTAAAATTATAATAAATTTGACAAATTATTTACGTACATTATTAACTAGAAATTGGTTTGAATTCTTATTATCCTTATTTACCTATGAAGAAGAAAAAGAACAATTATAACTTGAGTAATGCGTTTGAAGAATCGTATTTTTTGGAAAATTTCGGGGGGGGTTTCAACCCCTCTGACCCTTTCCCTGGGTATGGCCTTGCTCGGAATCCCGAGATTGGAAAATTTTTTATACCGAAATCTCGATTCTTTGATCCCGGTCCGAGATCACATTCCCTAATATTAGGGAACGACCAAACTAAATGAATTATTATAATATTTGCAGTCGTTGACAAACATGTTTGAAGCTCATGTTTTATTAGAAATATTCAAACATCTGGACAAAGTGTGCATTCACTGTATCAAGAGCTGCCATTATAATTTTGAATGTGTAGAGTTATTCAAAACAGTATTAAAATCAACCAAGTTGATGTAGGTGGGTATATTGAACGGCAATGTGCCATTGATTATGTTTAATCAAACCTGTATTGCTTTTTATATAGTCTGAAATCTCGAACCTAGAAATTAATTAGTCTATGTTATTATGTTGGTATTCATCGAGCAGATTATAAATTATGTCTGAATTAATATTCAAAACCAGAAATATTCTACAGATGGTTCATATTATAAAAGAATCGAAAAAGCGTTTTTGACAAAGGGAGATTCTGATGTCTTAGTTTCCCTTCAAATGTAAAAAATTCAAGAATTTTTGTGAGAGACACTGAAAATCAAAGTTGAGTTTATTTTCAAATTTAAATTATTGTTACGGGGACCAAAAATTAAGTGAATGAAAACCTTGTTCACGAACTATCCCATTGCTAGAAAATTCTGGAAAAGAAAAACAGTCTAGAAGTTTCTGGGTTGACTTCGAGTCATTCCTTATGAATAGCGGCCATGTTTTGGAACTTCGTGAATAGTCCAGCAAACATGGAACGAACATGAATAAAACTGTCAGTGTTTAGCAACGAGTGGTTTACTAATTGTTAGAATGAATAGAGTTTGAGTGTGAGCATTTGCTCAATTTTCTTGGACAAACCTATACGTGTTGATGAGGTATGAGAAAGACGGATCTATAGTTTGAACTCATGCTCACCTTCATTCACTCCACCCAGTGATATATCAGTGACAGTGTTGCCGAGCGACTTTGCAAATTTCGAAATTTTGAGAAATATTTTGTTTTGTGTCATTCATTGTTAAGTGAATTAATTCGTTCTCTTTTCGTTATATCGAGTGTCATTTTTTACCGACCTCGCACAGGACAAACATAACATTACCATCACCACAGATATGTTTGAATTTTGCTACCGTCTGCACTGAATTTTGTTTTTATTTTATTCTTGAAAAGTTACAGTTCTCAACTTTCATTCGATATTAGATGCCTAGGAAACCCTGGTGTATCTACTTATACCTGAATAAACCGATTGCTCGATTTATGAGATCGCAAAAGCTTCAGATCGCTATTGTAGATGGCGATCGGTCATATACCATATGAAGCTTAATTTTCAGTAGAGAGGAATGTGCAACCGAATATTCTACCACTGTATATCATTTGCCTACTGAGATTTCGACAGCCCTGACAGCCAATCAAATGCGTTTCAGAAAACGTGCATGTAACGTGGAAACCTACCGTTAACAACCTGTCAATACTGTCACTGTCACCTGCTACCTCTACAAGTTTTTAGTGTTTTTATATCAGTTTGTAAGACTAGACTTTGATTTTGAGAAAATTTATTTTGCCCATTCACCTGAGAATGTAAGACAAAGTTCATGCTAGTGTATTGACTGTCTTGGAATTGGGGATACACACATCAGTTATGCAATGATTCAAAATACGTATCACATCGATATTTCCTTTATTTAAACAGAACTTTATTTTCAATACCTATCTCATTGATAAGAGCTACAGATGTTTCCTCCTCGATATAAGACTTTCGCTCAAGCTGAAACGAATAAAATTAGCTACAACGCTACATTCATGTTATTATTTTGAGGCGATTTGTTTTGTACTCACCTTAGGTACTGAATAAAGAAGAACATTTTGATCCCCAGATTTTGACTGACCACACAAAATACGAAATCTTCTGCACATCGTGAAAAAGTACTTGTGATAACTTCAAAACTTATTCTACTTATATAGACTTTTAAACACTGTTGAGTGCGAAGAAATAATTTCAGTTTTCATTGACAACAATTAACCTCAAAGTTACGTCAATCTGACAAAACCGACATTCGACAGATTTTCGAAAATGTTCATATAACGCCCCCTATACAAAAATTAGAAAGCTTTTGTAATCGTCGATTGTTTTTCGCCAAAAATTCTAAATAATATCGAATCACTAGATACACGAGGGATTCCTAGGCATCTTAATTCGATATTATAATGATTTGTATTTTCCAAGTTTGTAGAAAATTAGCATGTGCGATTTGGTACCCGATGGGTAAAACTTGTATTGATCAAGGTGTAACTGTGGTACGAGTCAAGAGTAGTGCTTGTATCCAAAAGCGACGTCTGGGTGACTGCTCAAAACACAAATCTCAATCATACTTTCAGTATCAACCTTTATAAAGGCACCTCTACAAATATGATTCTGAAATGGAGTGCAATGCCAGTGATGGTGCAAGAAGGAAACAGTAGCAGCAGGGGCATGGCCCAGCTCTTCAGGTTGACTGACAGTCATTCGATATCTGAAGTTAAGCAACGCCGAGCGCGGTTAGTACTTGGATGGGTGACCATGCAGGGAAATACCGTGTCGAAAGCCCGTACAGCTGCAGCGGAATAGCATATCATAGCTCGCAGACAATATATCAATGAGCACAAGATATATTGAGGATATGCCGTCCTTCGGAGGGGACGTAAAGCCGTCGGTCCCGAGTCCATGGATGTTGGGCTCGTTAAAGATCCCTACCTCTGGTTGGAATACCAGAGGATTCGGCAAAATTTCCGGTTGGGGGAAGTGTGCTCACCGACGTCGGTGATTGGCCTTGGTAGCGAAAATAGGCCGACGTTAAATAAAGAATTAAAAAAAAAACAGTAGCAGCAGTCTAGGTAGAGAACGTTTTTCCAGAGCTGGCGACAAAGAGAGTAGAGCACAACCATAGTGCCATAATGACTTAAATTAGATAGGAGAAGACATTTCATTGTTGAATGGCAATCATAAAACGTCATGAAGAAATAGTATATCTTCCATATCCAAGGACAGGTCAAATTGGTTCCTTACATGTAAGGTGTTTAAGATGAGAGGCAATTCAATGAAAAAGGATTGATTTCAGAAATGCTTGCCAAGCAGACATTTTTGCAGTTCTCATGGCTTTTTCATACTGAATTATCTATTCACTTCAGTGAAATGTGGTTCAGTCGTTAAGCAACAAAATATTCGATTGACTAATGCTCAGCAACTGAACCGGGTTCTGTCGAACCGGACATGAACCTGGTTTGTATAACTGCTCCTAAGAAGTAGCTTACTGAGTCCTCGCCTTGCTGAACATATAATGAGTTATTTGGGAGTGCACACGTTTAGGAACGTTTAGGAACACCTTTAAAAATCTGTGAGATATATTGTAGATTTTATTCATTCCGTGAATTGTGATGTGAATGAAATTTGATTCAGAGGATTTACGCGATTATGGTAAATAACCGGACTTGAATGAGAGAAGAAAGGACTACCTGCGTGGTAATAATGGTTATTGATGATGCTGGATATATTTATTGCCAACTGTATTGAATAACTTGAGAGGGCGTGGAATATAATGAAAATAAATCAGAAGATAATCATTATATATTGTTTCGACGTTGAATATATAGAATGTGGTATTGGAGGTATATTCTATGGAATTATCATTCAGCGAAGTCATCAACAATCATTGTATAAAATTTCATTTTCAGTTTTCGACTGTTATAGGATACCAGGCAAAAACTATTTGACACTTGTAATTGGTTAAAACCAACTATATTTTGCAGTATTTTGAAACTCATTATTAATCGAAGATATAATCTATCAGGTAATGTAGCTACATATCATGATAACGACCGAACAGTTATCTTGTTTTCGGGCTGAAAAGTACAAATGCTCAATTTTCCAATTGGTATAATTTCATTTAGGCTTTCTGTAGGAAGCATCAATATAAAAATCCGCTTGAATGGGTTTCTGGGTCGGTGAGGTCAAGTGGTCTACGGCGCTGCCGTATATTTAATTGGGCTTCCTCACTGCTGCTCAATCCGCGGTCGAGGCAGAATTTTCCTGTCTGTCTCGGTGCTTCAAGCAATTGTTGTTCGTCTAGATACCAATCCTGCTATGTGGGACAACTTGGTTAGATACACGAATCGATCCGGTGGAGCTGTGGGTTTTTCTGGGTTTCCCTACAATTGAAATAGCGAATGCGCCACTGTAAAAATCAGTAAGACGCTCCAGAGCATTTCTGCGCCGAAGACAATAATTAGCCTTGCCTACACAAGCCGCACGTACACCTTCTCGAGGCACTTAAAAGACTGTTCGACAAAGGGGGGTATAAATAAAGAAATCTCTACAGAAAAAGCACATGAAAGCAAGAACAAAATACACCCTATAGCTCATATAATTCGCCAACTCACATCCGATTGCACGGACGTTTTGTTATGTGAGCATTAAGCTAATGGGCCATTGAAGCTCTTCTATCGCACTGAAGCGATTGCAGCATAGTTCAAGAGATTATTAAACACCCTTCAATAAAACCTAACTTGATTTAAAGAGTCCCTTTGTTAATGGTCTCATAACAAAAAGTCGGTGCAATCGGCTGTTAGACTTCTCCCGAGCGAATAATTGGTCAATTTCCAACCAGGAAGGAGGTTAGAAATCAGCACAGTGTGATCATCGTATCAGTTGACAAAAAGGTTAAGGCTTTCGCGGCCGAGGTTTTTAGTATAACTACTTTTCTTCGGGTTTGAAGGCCGTCGTTCTTTCGAATTTCTTCCTTCCTTGTAATTTCTTCCTAACGTTTCGCATCAATATAAATACGCCTTGAGAAATCGAAACGTTTAGTGATCGGAAATGAGTAAGCCTCTGAAGAAGCTGGCCACTCGCGTTAACGAAACGTTGGGAAGAAATTCCAAGGAAGGAAGAAATTCCAAAGAAGGACGGCCTTCAAACCCGAAGAAAAGTAGTTATATCGTATCAGTTGTTTGACCTAATGCTGTATATTTCCCTCTTCTTGAGATTCATATTCTAGCTAGGGATTATTCTTCATCTGTCAATTTTCCATACATTGTATCATCTCTTGTATATATTTCAATATTCTTCTGATTCTTATGTTTTCAGATAGTGGTAGGTTAAGATCCCCAAAAAACTGCGAAGAAATCATCAGTTACTTATTTTGTTACACTGTTTCTCCAACCATCACTGTAACTGATGCTGGCCATGCAATTAAAATCGTGAATTAGTTTTTTCTGACTGCTGCTGTTGATCAAGCAATTAACAAGTAATAAATAACCATACATTAATTACAAAATGGAGATAATTCTGCGAATGTGATCAGAAGCAATTATAAAACAATAGACGTTCTATTTTTTTTATGGTCTAAGTGCTAATTTGAAGATTAGCGGTCACGAGGTACTTGAAATAAATTACTAGATAGGTTTCGCATCTTCCCTTTGTTTGATAATTGTAATGATTGGTGAAAAAAACGACGATTGTTTTGACGTAATCATTTTTATTGAATTTTTGAGCGTTGTTTGATGCATGGAAGTTTCACCACTGGGGATATTTTCTCCTAAATTCGTAGCTGTCCAATCTATTGAAAAATATACGTGACTTGATTTGATGATCTAGGGCATTTTGACATGCAACTGAATTGGTTGTTTCAATCGTATATTGTAATTAGTTTCTCAATGAACTACTGATTATTCCAAATAAATTCTCACTAATAAACTAAAAAGCGGGCCAAAAGGGATAGGTCCTTTGTCACCATTCATGCTATTTTTACATTTTGCCATTTCTAGACCCTCACATGCATCGAGTAGCCCGGTGTCATGCATATTCCTAATCAGTTTCAAGTTGCTTTCACAAATTTTGGGGTCATTGTCTAGAGCATGTTGGGCAAAACTGGATTTTTCCACCCGTTCGTATCTCATATGTGCAAAGTACTCCTTGAAACAGATTTTAAAAGCTCGCTGGCTCTCCAATGTATATGTCATTGCAATCTTGACAACTGATCTCGTTAATTCCCGCCTTTTCTGTGTTTTCTAATATATCTTTTGGATTACCAAGGGGCTGTTGTGAATTATAAGAAGTTTTATAAGCTTATTCGCTGAGGGGGATACAATAAGGATAACCGACATTGAGAATGTCGTGTCAGTACTGAACAGCAAGTGTAGAGCATAGTATTCACGTACGAAGTAGAAAAAAAAACGACATTTGCCATTTTTGTATGTGTTGGTCATGAGGAACGAACGGAATGAAGTAAAATTTCATATTTATAGGAAAGACACGAACACGTTCAGGTACATTTCTAACGACTCGAATCATTGTCCACAACATAAAATGGCAGCACTTCAATTTCTCGTTCATAGGTTAATAACTTTTCCTTCGAAGAACGATGAGTACGAGAAAGAAAAGAGGGTGATTTGGTATGTAGCTGTTGTGAACGGTTTTAACCCAGAGATGTTGATGAGATAATTATCAATTAGAAAATGTAATTTTAGGAAGACACTCCGTAAATATTCGACTTTTTGAGAGGTGTAAAAAGTTCATAGTAATCCCATATGAATCTCAATACACCAGAGGACTTGAACAAATATTCGATAAAGTAAATATGAAAGTTGCGTATGAAACTTCTTATAAATTACAACAGCTCCTTGGTAACCCAAAAGATAAATTGAAAGACAAAAAAGTTGGTTATTTATGAAATCAGTTGTCAAAATTGCAACAACACATACATTGGCCAGAGCCGGCGAGCTATTGAAATCCGTTTCAAGGAGCACTTTGCACACATGTGATACGGAAGTGTGGAAAAATCCAGTGTCGCCCAACACGCCCTAGACAATGATTACAAAACTGGTGAAAACAATCTGAAACTAATCAAGCATGTACATGACACCAGGCTACTCGATGCATGTGAGAGTCTAGAATTAGCAAAATGTAAAAATGGCATGAATGGTGACAGAAGACCTATCTTTTTAAGCCCTCGCTCCCTCATTATTGACATATCAATTAGAATAATCTGTAGCAACAGACGAAGTCCATAACGGCCCAAAAAAACTTTGCAGGCTACAATACCTGCGAATTGTTAAGTAAATAAACCTAACTTAAGTCTTTAGATCTAGTATTCAATTTTTTTCCTGAAGATGCTCACCTTCTTAGTGGAACGAGCGTCGAGTGCAAATAACATCATTTGGAAAGGAGAACTTTTGTATTTAGTGCAGAAAAATATTTATCTGAACCGTAGCAGAGCGCTTTCGACTGTAAAGTCACCATTAGTGCTCACCTAAACGTGAGTAAATATTTTTCTGCATGAAATACAAAAGTCCTTGTTCCAAGTGTATTGGTACGTGCACACAGCTTCACAATTTTCACCCAAATAATATCAGTTTGGTGTTAGGGTCATTGATCTCTACAAAATGTTTCGTTCTGGTTCTACATGGAGATGATAATGTATCGATGACCTGATATGTCATAATGTATACCTTGTTTTTATGAGTTATAAGCCTGTAAACCAAAATGGTGTTACTTGCCCGTCAGAGTCAAACACTATTGCTTTGAAATGACGGTTTTGACGTACGTATCTTTTATGAAATGATGGCCTCGTTGCTCTTCAATCTGAATTTCACATAGGTCTTCTGAAAACCAGTAGAAATCTCAGCAAAAAAGATGCATAGGGCAATCAATGATTATTCACCGCACATCTCTCAAAAAATATATAGATCAGGGAAGTCAACGGTAATGAATCATATGTGTTGGTAGTGGAAGTATGAGAAAAGGAGGGGCCATGTTTGACTATCAAACTAACCTCATCCTAACAGCAGCAAAATTACAATGAAATTTCATTAACCAGCGCACACTTTGCAAAAGTTGGAGCTTCAGAGCAAGGGTATAACCACAGTATACTACCATAGCCATACAGTAGAGACACTCGCCACAGAACACCAACTTCGGCAGTTTCACATCTCGAGGTGTTATCAATCAACTTAATTTCATCGTTCTGTGTGTTTCTCAACAAATAACGTTATTTTTTTAATTTTTATAGGTACTTGAGAAATTTCACATTCATTTCAAACGTTATTGCAAACAAAATATTCATTTCAACATGAAAAATTAGATACCGAGTACTATTTAGTATCCCGTAAATGTAAATTTACCGCCACAACATGACATTATATACCCCGAGCATAGAAATTTGCCCCTTGAGAACAAAGGATTGACATTCTAGAATTGGTATTCAAACGAGATGTTGCGAAGAAAATTCCAACAGTTTGAATCTAAAAGCAAAAACCAGATCAAAACATAAGCACATGTATGAATTAAATATCTTGATTTCTTGGATAAATACATTCCTAGTAGATGAACCTTCTTTGAAAACCGTAGATTTCTTGAATGGATATCAAAAAACTAACTTAATATATCAACCATTCAATATTAGTGTATTAGTGTAGAACACATTTGACGTATTTTTTTTATCGAATTAATACATATTCAGCAAAGTTTGATATTTTTATTGTACGAAACAGTACTTTTTTTAGTATAAGGGTCTCCGATGGGTTCCTCGAAATGGGAGAACTAAGGGTTGATTCGAAACGGGGACAGATAAAGAGGATGTCAATTTTCCAGGATCCTAATCAGATACGTTCGTAATGTTGGCGATATTGTTGGTTGTTATGGATGAAATTCTTTCTTTGTAGATGTTGAAGTTTTTTTGTAGAAGTTCCCCGTTTTTTCTGTAATACTGAGCTTTATGGGAATATTTTATTTTATTTTTACACCAAATATCCCTATCCTACCTAAGATTTTGAATTGATGAATTTGGTCACAGCTACAACCTCGCAGTTAGTGGTTTGATATTGGATTTTCATAGAGAACCATGAATAATTTCTTCGGTACAATAAAAGCAATAAGTCATCATTTCAATGAAACACACCTTTTCAGCCACCCTATGCATCTTGTCAATAATCCTCGCGCTTGTTTAATAACTGCTTATACCGATGGCGATCACGATAATATGAAAGAAAATTATTATATTTCCAATGTTTTGTTCTTTGTGAGAACGAGTAACCTTCGATTTCCACGCGTGAGATCATTAGAGATCCGTTAATGAATATTGCAACATTACTAAAGTGCCTCGATTCATCAATACAGAATCATCACTGTCACTTGAATTCAACGAAGGCTCGGATTATGAAAAATTTCTGTGGAATAATTTACCATTACTTTTCCTTGAACACATTTCAATTTAACCCAATATCGTATATTGCCACACAGAAAGCTTTTATGCTGTAAGTATTCTTATCTTCGTTGAATCTTGTTTCCGATATTTTACATGGAGAATGTCTGGAACAAAAATAGATAAGTATCATATTTGCATGAAATATGTATTTGTACGCTTGACATTTGTTTCATGTCATGAAGTCAGTTTTCAATCGAAAGGTAAACAAGAGAAAGTTCAAAATGTTAGATAATGATATTTGAAGCATATATTCATTGTTTATTTCCAGTGGCGTAACATAATCAAGGGTGAAATGTACCGAAGTAACATTAATTGACAATTTATTCTACTGATGGGTCTAGTGGCGAATATATATTTTTTACTAGTGTAGACCACTTCATTTCCGCCGCCCCATTTAGGTACTTTCCTGAAATAATGATTTTCCATATCTAGTAGGAATGGAACTAAAGTTGATTAAAAAAATGGATTAGTCATTGAGAAAGAGCATTAAAGAAACAAGAATTACAATTTTCAAGGGAACTTGTTGAACTTTTAATTTTTATATTTTGAAATTAAGTAATCTTCCTCCAAAATCTGCCGCCCCTAGGCCGCGGCTTATATGGTCTATTGACGAATCCAGGACTGGATGGGTCACATATAATATTACACAGGCATAGTGTAATATCTGGTCGAAATGGAAACGCAGCACTGATCATTCCTCAACAAGAATATTGCTTCTTGAGATCCGAAAAATAACAGCCAGGGTTCCATCAGTGTTCTGGTGGATTACATCCAGGACAAAGGAATTCGTTTTGCTTATGCCATTTGACTTACAAACTGACTACGGTCGGTGATATTGCGAAATACCATGAAAAATTTCACCTTCAGATCCACCGAAGTCTCTCTCTCTCAATTCTAAACTATCATCTATTTTGACAAGATGTTCGAAAGCGTAATATAGCAGTAACTGACTCAAAACTTGGCGATACTGAAATATTTTGGCAACGTTTGCGGTTAGATGAGAGGAAAACAATCATTTTTACGGCTATTACACAAAACGGCTCTATTTCAACTATTATTGATGGATTATTGAGGTACATTGTATGACTTCAATTTGATTCCCTTACACAATAACAAAATCACTTCATTGTGTCACAGTTGTAGTATCAGGTCTCCCATGGAATGTAAATTTTCGAGCAAGGACAACTCTATTTACTTATTTGATTCTACGTAAATGGAAATTTCGAATTACATTCAATTTGAAGTTCATGTTATCTGTTGAATTATTTCGCCATCATTTGTCATAGCCATAGAAAAAGTATAACTCGCGTGGGATGCTAATTTACGGCTAATGATTCAAATTTCATACTCCTGGGAAATGACTATCATTACTTGCTCGTTGAACGATATAGTTGCTGGAGTATCCGATATACTTACCATTGTTGGATACTCCACCAAACATTATCCAAAAGGAAGTATCTGGGATCATATGATTATTTTCATAGAGGGGAGGAAGTTTTGTGACAGTATTTTTGGCTTTAACTTCGCTGAATCAATGCAAAAAAATTGGAAACTTTCATAAAAGAAGTAGCATCGTTCAATTCATTCACATTTATCCTGATGATTTTTTTGCACTTCCTATTCATGTGAAAATATCTCATGAATTGTGTCTGATTCAAATTTCGTGTGTTTCGCATACAAATTGAGCAATAAAAAGTGACTCTGCGCTGTCGCGCCATATATACAGGGGAGTAGCTGTATCAGATTTTCTTTTTTGTGAAAGAATTAAGAGCCTATGTACACACATCACCAGAGTATGTTTGGCAATTATTCATATTTACTGCTTATACAGGAGTGTCCCTGTCATGGCAGAAAAAGTACTTTTAATGCCGGCGACAGTGAGTTTAGAGCGTAAACAGGGTAATCACAAACAGTTACGAGAAGAACTTCCACTTCAATGTTAAATAACACACAAGACATACAGTTTGAACCTTCGGAGAGGAAAGCACTTTTATTTTTGAGAAAAATCTCTAAATCAGTTATGTGAGTATTCACAAAATATTTTTTTTCTACTAGAAAGTACAGAAAATTTACTATTGATTTCCCTTCAGATTGAGATCAAATGAAATTCAATTGTTCTCTTCATTATGGGTGAATCAAATTTCTCGAACATTAAAAGCTCTTCATAACTTTTTTCGCACCGGAACCTGATATTCTGAATATAATTCGAACTATACTATTCCAGAAAGATATGAAAAATCAAAAAAAACGAATCTTTTCAAATTTCAGAAATTCATTTTTTGAATGTTCATGATTCCTAGTCTGAATGTATTCTTCTAAGGTGCCATTTCAGTCGGGAGAAGAGAAACATTGTTTGAAATTAAATATTTTTAGAGGTAAGAAGAAATAATATGAAAATAGTGATATAAAATAATATTTTCTCCGAGATGTCCTCCACCTTCTGTCAGACCAGGCAGTCTAAAAAGGAAAATAATGATTTTTCTCCGAAGAAAAAATATTGAATTGTTCAGAGAAAATTCAGAATATTCAAAATCGAAATTAAATTTCAAGATTTTTCGAAGATAATTCGTGAAATAGGGTTTTCAGAAATGCTAAATCAGAATATGAAAATCATAAACATCAACCATTCATAGTTGAGGAGCTATAAAAACTTTTATTTGAAAAAAAAACAAGATTTGATTCTTTGCCGAATGGTAATGGTTCGGACTTTCATTGTTTTTACTGTTAACCCTATTGAAACCTGTTGCTAAAAACGAAAGGTTGAAATCGATTTTCGGTCAAAAATAAAATGAAAAGTTTGATTGATCGAAGAAAATAATATTGTGCCAAAAAAATTGAGGTATTGAATATGAAATATTAGTCAAAAAATGTAAATGAAGAAATGAATGAAATCATATTGTGACAAGAAAATTGAGTTATCAAATGTGAAATATTAGTAAAAAAATTTAAATGAAGAAATCAATGGAATAGTAGTAATGGAACATTATTATTAACAATTTCTGAAAGGATTCTCTTTTAGAAATGAATATATTGTGCGTTACTGCACTCAAGAGCTACCACTCAAATTAAGAGTGTCAGAACAGGAGCCAATTAATATGCATTGATGTGAATGTAAACACTACAAAAACACTCAATTATTTTCATGCATGAATGAAACAGAAGTATTTCCTAATCCTCCTCGGGAATACACTCATAATCGTTTTCTAGTGTCTGCAGACATCGTAATAAATCAGAAGTAATTCGTCCTTCACTTTTCAATTCATGACAAAATCGTATTGTGTTTGTTTAAGGTGTTCACCTACATGATCATCACCTTGACTGTAATTATATGCCAAAAAGATAGCGATGAGGGAAGACCGTACGAGTTTGGATTCACAATCGATGGAGAACAACACAGGCACGAGAAAAAAGGTGAGGTTGGAAGATTGAATACTCCGTTATTTTGGGGAACGGTTCGACAAGTCGGAGTGGAAAATTATAGTCCAGGAGAATTAAACACGGTGAATATTTTTTCGAAAAAATTGTTTTGGGAAGTCCTCGGTCGTAGTGAGCATTCAAATTTCAAACGAATTGTTTCTGGAACCTATGTATCTACAAAAAATGCAAATACAATTTTCGGCGATCACTCCTATTTTCGGAGATACAGGTCCATTTTGTTGTGAAACTTCAGAATTTTTCACATCGGATTTCTGTTTGAAAAACAAAAAAAAATTGCCCTTCTTCTCATCAAAATACTCCACACGCCCTTATTCACTCGTTCTCAACATTTTTAAACAGAAAAAAAACATTATTGTTTCAAAAAATTCACATTTCTTTAAATTGTCAGAATTCAATGATTTATTTGTGATATTCGCCCTCAATATTATTGTTGAGAATTAAACCTATTTATCTTGACTTTTGAAGACGGTTGAATTTTTTGAAAAATCATTGTTTTTTCTGCTGAAAAATGTTTCAAACAAGTGAATTAGGGGATGTGTCGTGTTATGATCAGAAGAAGGACAAATTTTGTGTGTTAAAAAAAACAATAATGTAATGAATGTGATTTCTACAGAATGAAATTGAAACTTTTTGCAATATTATCAACAAATAAGATGTTTTGACATCAGTGACAATTCAGAAAACTACTACCTCATTAGACCGTCAGATAGTGACAGATTTCGGTGCCCTATTTTCGCATAAAAGCCTCGAATAGAGATGAAAAGGGTATCGATTTCGAATATAATGAAGATAACACATGGAAAAGTCGATTTTCCAGAACAGAAATAGAATGAGTCTGGTGCCCATTTTTCTACGCAAGCTGGGTTCACCGAATTCGTTGTTAATAAAACTCAGTTTCGGTATACCAAAAGCTTGAATACTAGCCCACAGAGAATATAAAAGTTCACATCGTCCCCAGTCCGAAAAACATGATGGCTGGAACGTCGCGAATGGATAAGTGAGTTTTCGGGACGGAAAAGTTAACGGAAATTTTCTTCGATTTTTCATTATCATTTTCCCATGGACGGAAGTAATTGCAATAGAAACTCAGGAGTTCGAGGAACCTTTCAAATAAATGGCTTCAGTGTACAGCGTGGTCTTCAAATTTTCCGAAGATGAAAGAGTTGTAGAAATTTCATATGAAAATTGTCTTATTTTTCCACGCAAGCCGTTTGGCAAATGCTTAGAAAAAGTGATTCTGAAACTTAATAACAAAAGGCTTTAGTGTCGGACATGGTCAACACATTAATTATAAAAGGGTCCACTAGGGCCTAGTCGCTGACGCTTGCGTTCCCCACCCATTACCATTACTGTGTTCCATCTTTACCATTATATCAAATTTGTCTATCAAAAAAATACAAGAACTAATATTTATCAGAATACTCATCGTGTTTTTCGATTTCAGATTTGGAATAATTGCTTTCAGCTTTTTTATCACTTTACTCAGCTTGTTTCGATATCTGGTGTAATAATCTTTTGATGCATGATCATTTGGTTTTGCTACTTGTCGATGTCGGGTTTTAATGGGAGTCGGGAGCTCTTGAAAAATTCAAGGTTTTTTCTTCACTTTCATTTGAACCACTTGTGCTGCGTCATTTTTTTTTACTTCGGTTATAAAATTTTCGAATGAGAGTTCATGGTTGTGAATATTTTCGACATTGAGTTTCGTCCAAATCAATTACTACTTCTAGCAAATAATTGCTTTTGACGAAACTCAAGTGCTCGACAGGACTCTTAGCTACTATCCGAGATTAGACAGAGAGGCAATATAAATACACAAACGTAAAGACAATTTCAATCGAAAAGAAGAATGCATGAACATCAATAATGTCTGGTAACCAGACATTATTGTAAAAGAATACACGACCAAAACCAGTTAATAAAAAACTGGCCACGTCCATCCCAGACACACAAAACATGAGCGAAGTAGTATGTACTGTGAGAACGAGAACATTACGCCCGTTACCTCATAGACTTCAATAATGCCTACCACAGCTGTAGGCGAAACGTCAGGAGTAAAAACCTGTGGACCACGGCAAACGAACCCGAAAAATACCCCAGAATGCTTTCCGACATTGCTTGATTTTTTTAATTTCAACGCACGTGTTAGTTTCATATCAAGAGTTTCACGTATGTAAGTTCACTTTCGGAGACATATTTATGCTGATATTTGTCATAGCGGAGGTTGTATAGTGATCTGTAATTGGTGTTTTCGAAACGATATAGTAGTTGCTTTCATCGTAATTTCAAGTTTTTTCTCTTATGAATCTTGACAAGCTTTCGTATCGAACCTTTGTTGTATGTGTTCTGCAACATATTCAGATAGTCATCGGCGAGTTTAATTTGTCAGAGGATATCAATATTTATATCTCCGATTAGTGGGGTGCATGGGTTTCGATCTCGGACTGTAGTTGCAGTGAATGCATCTATAGTTTTGATTTCGGATTATCTTTTTTATAGTGTAAATTGCGATGTCTACGAAATATTTTTTGTGCTCTCGATTTTTTCATTGCTTTTACAAGTCATTATATAAAATTATGTTTCGGCATAAAATTTTGCTTTAAATATTATGGTTTTTCATTTACGTGTAAAATTTCACCCAAATAGAAAAAAAGGATCGTGTACAAAACATATCTGTGTATATCAAGAGTCATACAAACCTTGAATTGGAAATGAAACGTGTAGGAGAGAGCGGAGCAGCTGCGGCAAAGTACTACGAAATGTTTTTTTGTAGTTAGGGTACGATTGAAATGATCTCAGTACCAACAAAACAGTATGTCAGTTCCTTCTGGAAATACAAAACCCAGTACAAAATCACCGTCGGTTAAAACGCGCTGACTCAACTGCACAATTTTCTGGCAATTTTCAAATATAGAGCCAAAAATATACAGCATTCGAATGGAATTTTTGTTTCATTTGAATTTCCGTCTATCATTCATTGTTGCGAATTCAGTACATTTTCTCTCCAACATTTAGTATATTATGAAAACAGTGCGGTTTTATTATGAACGACAGTTCCCTGTTTGTTTCAATTAAGAATTTGAATTTATGTAGTATTAACCTAATAAATCATTTCTTACATGCATCGAGACATTCTTCCTATACTGCCGTCCTAAGCTCAAAGGCGTAAGTCAAGATTGAATAGTTTTGAGATATTCAGCATTTTGTAATAAAAGAATCAGCACACATTTTCTTTCAACAAAAAAAATATTTGAAGTTTATCAGGTTTATCGAATATTTTGATATTCAGTTGAAAAATTGATTTACGCCTATTTTGCTGAGGATTTTGATGCAATCACAGTGAGATATGCCGACAAATGAGAAATAAATGAACAGTAATAACGGTTGGAAACAAAATTTATTTCTCAATTTTACATAACGGACATTCCTGAAAGCCACTTAATTTTATTCGTCTACTGGAACAAAACTTTATTGCAAACTCGTATACAGAAAGACTAGCGGCTAACATTCACGGCCATGTACTCCGTATGTTTTTGCAAAAGGTGAAATATCCTAAGCAAATAGGACGTATGTCAGAGATACGCCCACCTCGCTTACCACGACTGAGTTACGTCTAAATATCTTAGGATTTTCGGTTATTTGTAAATTGTACTATTTTGAAGGCTTGGCACGATGAGATCCTGCCAAATTCCTTTTCAAAATTAATAAGTAGGTTGACAAGGAGTCTGGGCAAGAAAAATCTAAAATTCGTAAAACATTGAGATACGCCCTTTGGGCTAGGACGGCAGTATTTGCAAGATATGTAAGTATTACAGCAGACAATGGGCTCTACGGAGTTAAAAAAATTATGGTTGAAATTTCCTATCTAGGAGTTCGGATAATTAAATTTCTGTCATTGCAACTATTGAGTTATCATTGATGAAATAAATGAATGTCGAAGTAGGTACTTTCAAATTGGTGCCACTGAAATTGTGGGATATAAATGGATCACAGGGGCCTGATTCTCAAATGTCAACACTCAATGTCGCATGCGACAAAATCAGTGCATTGCTTTTATTGCTCTTGTATTGAAAGGAGATGGGGATATTTCGTCGCATGCGACAGTGGGCAGTAGACATTTGAGAATCAGGCCCCTGGATTCATTTATGGTCAAGATATTATTGAAGTTGGTGAAATGTTTGTGATATATCTTTCATCAACACACCTATAAGACAGATGCTAAAACAGAGAAGCATAATACCGATGTAAAAATGTTGATCGAGATCTTTGAAAAACACAGTCAGTTTCCTGATACAAATACGAGTATGTTAAAATAAAGAGAATAATTTTAAAGATGCTAGGTTTGAAGATGTTATGAAGAGAACAGAGAGGCCTAAATTGAAATTATTGAGGAAAGATACTTAAAAATCATATGAATATAGCATATCCGCTTGCTTTATTTGGAGGTGGTGAACTGCTCAAGACAAAAAATCAACTTTTTACGAATTATCTCCAGATCAATTTGAAAAAAAAATCCAGTACGTTATTAGTGGAAGTATGCTACTACATCGTTGTGAATGGCAATGAAATGAAATGTCCACAAGTGTGAGCATTAGGTAAGATATTTGGGGAATAATTACAATAGTAACACGTACGTGGTGTTTGAAAAGTATGGAAAAGACAGTATCAAATCAGCCGAAAGAAATAGTCGCCTATAGAACATATATTAAATTCGAAGAAAATATGCCTTGGAAAATCGCTCGAAATACTGTTTTGGCGAATAATAAAAATAAAAGTCGCTTGCTGGAAATTTTGAATTGAAGAATATTTGTTTTAATTCCAGAAGATATAAATGAATTCGTGTTATCAACGGTATCTGTGCATGTGGATAGTTAATAGTTATTTATGATATAAGTTTTAAAAGTACATTTTTAAGGCACGCACGTGAAGGTTTGTAGAATGAGCGAAGCGAATTCTGCAAATCACATGAGTGCCTTAAAAGGTACTTTTAACACGTATATCATACAATATTTTTTCTACAAACGTTCAAATAAAGTAATTATACAGTTTGAATTGAATTTTAACGGTGCAGCGAACATTACCAACAACATCAATCCAACAACAAACATCCGAAGAAATTGTGGCCTCAACTTCGACTGGAAATTCAATTATTTCTATGCATCATTCTTCCTCAGCCATGGAAAATGGTAAAACAGCAGTGGTAGAAATTAATTTGTCAAACTGCACAAATTGTACTATTAATATTAATGTTAATAAATAAAATCTGAATATTTTGACGTTTGCTTTCAAAATCTGACAATTCACTTTTGACAGCAGTGCCATAAACATTTTAGGGCACTTAGTGCCATAAAGTGACTTTAAGGCACTCAGTACCTTAAAGTGACATTTTTAAGGCTTCTATGGAGTGCTTAAAATGGCATTTTTAACACGTTTGTAGAAAAATATATTTATTCGAACCTTCCGTAGGCAATGTTCACAAAAAATATTTCCATAGAAAAGTTCAGGAAAAATTGCTTCCAAAATGTAAAGATCATATTTTTTTGCATACTTCCACAGGTTGTAATACTACTTAAGCGTTTTTCAATCAAACGAAGATCAAGTTTTCCAAAAATTTTGAGATAAAAAAAGTGAATCACACAACTTAGCAGAAGTATTTACGTATATCGAGAACCCAAATAATATATTCGAATCAATTACCAGTTCCGGATAATCTATCACAAATATTATTTTGTGAGTGTTAAAAGCAATGCGCAGCTACTTGTGAATGTCAGAGGAGTGGCTCATACTGTAGTGTAGCATGTTTAGTGCAGCTAGATTTGCTCCAATACTTCACCTCTTGTACAAATGGATGAAGTCGTAGGAAATATTCACTGTATGATGTTCAAAATATAAAATATTCAAATACCAGATATTGTGTTATCATTCAATTGAATTTACATGTCATTTACAGAGCACGTGTCATTTCCAAGTAAACGAACAGAAAACATCCGTTGTACATCACAACTGTTGCTGCTTTCTCCCCTGCATGTTTTATTTCCTGTTCGAGGTTTCTGCGACTGTTAATACACACAGCTATTTCGAATGAATTTTCCTCTATATCTATTCAAGTGAAATCTCACATATCAACTGAAAAAACTACTATTCAAAGAAAAAATATTCAATAAATGAACAAATTGAGAGCACAAAAAAAAGAGTTAGGTATACATGAGTAATGTATAGTATAAGAGAGAAAAATCCACATCAAAAACACAAATTCGTTTCCTGTAATAATTGTAATCTGAGGTTTCAAAGTTTTGGACGCTCCAGGAGCTCCACCAGATGATGTATGTATATTCATAGGTGTTGAAGTTATGATTATTTGGTAAATCTGACATACTTCCTGTCAATTTTTCTAGATCCTTCGATGAAGAACAGTATATTGCAATTAGTTGAATGTTATGCTCATCTATAATGATTTCAATATTCAATGCATTAGCTAAGCCTATTAGGACATTTTTATAAGAGTGCAGTAATCCTTTTTTCAAGTGGACTGCGATCGCGTCGCAGAGTGGATCATATCATTTTCAATTCATCATGACTCTTTATTTTTGAATTCCCAAGTTCAACTGTAAAGTTAATAGTTCAAATGATAAGATAACGTTAAGATGATATCTTATTTATATTCGTGTTTTTCCACTCAATTCAATGATATTCAGATTATCGATTGTGTCACGTTAAAACGTTTTGAAGTGTGTACCAATTTGATTCCAAAAAATTTCGCTATTTTTTTGCAAATAGACTTCAGGGTGGTTTCCTCAAAAGCTATATCTAAACTGAATACTATTATATGTTTGTTCCTACAACCCTTCTAGATATTCAATTCTCCCCTTCAGCAAATTATTTTCTTCTTCCAACTTCCATATTTTGATATTGCGATCCTGAATTTTCAAGACCACTCTAGTTTCGCTTGAGTCGATACTATTTTTCAGATCTGTTGTAGTTCTCTTTATCTCTTTCAATATCACCTTCGTGGCTTCTTCTGATATATAAATTGAATTTAGGTAATGTAGATACTGTAAAACTATTAAGTGATATAAAATCATTCCCGAAATCAACTAGTTTCATCATCGATATTTTGAAACTGAATTGTATATTTTTTGATACGTCTTATAGTATATGGTATTTATGAGGTCTTTCGAGCGTTTTCCAAAGTTTTCACATGGTGAGATAGGCCCAGTCGAAAAAAATCTTTTTCGGCTCTTTGATAAATGAATTAAGAAACATTTATATGATGACCATGTCCCAAACTCAAGCCTCTTGTTATACAGTCTTAGAATCACTTCTCCTGAATATGTGCCGAAGGGTTTGTGTGGGAAAATGGTGAATATTTCTAGAATATTGTTTCCAGCTTTTTGTTAAATGAATTACGTATAATTAATATGAAGACCATGTCCGACACTAAAGCCCATTGCTATTTAGTTCTAGAATCTCTTCCAAACGGCTTGCGTGATAAAAGAGCTCAATGTCCATACAATTTTCCTTCAACTTCCCGACGCTGGCCTTCGTAACAGTCACATTCGACAGTCATGCCAATTCCATTATTATGCTTTCTCGCACATCAATAACATTCTATACTTTCGAAGGTTCGCATGGAAAAATAAGTTAAAATCGAATAATATTTCCGTTACCTTTTTCGATCCGAAAATTTACTGATCTATTTGAGCTACCAAGCCATCATGTTTTTTTGACTGGTGAAGATTTGAGTCTTTCACTCTCGATGGGCTAGTATGGAAAAATCAGGATTTTTTTACAAGATCAGGCCCTTATTTGGATCCTTCAACCGCCTGCAACACTCAAGCCTTTGGTATACCGAAACTAAGTTTTATCAAGCACTTACTCGGTGAAGTAGAAGTTAAAATATTTGGTAGCATTTTTGGGAAGGAATTTTAGCTTTCCGCTTTATTCAGTCAATTGTTCCGCCTGGTAAGAGCTGGCACAGTGCTGGAAGGTATTGTTTCATATCACCATCGTACAGAACATGATTCAACCTTGAACCATTGTCTAAAATCCTTAGACAATGCTTGAACACCTATAGCTATTTGTATAACAAGGAGCGAAAATGATACTTTTGCGAAGCAAAAGAGCATCGATCTGGTAATGCTTATTCTTACTTCATTGTGTAGAGATTTTTTATAATCCGTTTCGGTTCGATTCAAGATTCGTTTACTCGGTATACATATTGACCAAGACATAGTGATCTATATAATTAAGGGCACTTCAGGAATGGTATAAATTCCCCATCAGTGTTTTTGAACTTTTTTTCGTTTTACTTTTTTCAAAAGAGTTTTGTATTTCCGTTTTCCTAACTTGAAGCGGTAAAACAGTGCCCCAATTTTTCGGTTTTTCCACAAAAATAGCATATTTCTGAATATCATTTTACTAATGGCTCAGATTGGTAGCTATGAAAATGAATGTCAACGAAATGCCAATTTATTCGAAGCAGATTAGCATCAGATTGATTTATATTTGATATGAGTGATATCGATTCGATTCAAAATTCGGGTACTTGGTATACAGATTGAGCCAAATGAAATGACATGATTTAGCATCCGTTCCACGTTCCACATCCTTCTTTTTTTTGGGGATGGGTGATAGTTTTTTATATTTTTCATTGTAACTTCTTTTATATAAGTTTTGTATATCTTTTTTTTATTCAGTAATGGAAAAACAGGTCAAAATTTCGTTATGTTCCTGAAATAATCATATTTCTGAATACTATAGCTAATGGATTATATTCAGAATTATAATTCGCCTGTTTGATGATACTTCAGTTGCAAACCACGTTTTCTCTTCTGAAACATAACAGAAATAGTTCTATTTTTCGAATATCATAAATCGTTTCATCTCTGGAAGTTTCAAAGCATCTGCCTCGGCACAGTTTTTTTTCTACCCCCTTGTGGTTAGCCAAATGCGTTTCCTGAGACCCAAAATTATGGAAATGATCAGTATCCTTTCTGGACTGTCCGGCGGGATGTCTCCTTTCCTCAAAATATACGTCATAGTATAACAGTTATACCAAAGTGTAGTTGATGACGATTCTCTTGCTGTCATATAATAACTTGCTCCCACCACGAAATAATTCAGTTTTTCACACCAGAATAATCAGAGTAAGATGTATGAGTAAAGGTGAATTCAGACAGATTCGATATCCGACGTCCGAATCGTACTCGTATCATCGGACAAAATGGGCGATTGACATAGACCCGATTGTTACTCGGATACGAAATTCTGGAATATTTTGTTTTGTGTGATCACGAAACATGATATTCGCAAAATTCCGACGAACATCGCCTTTCGCTATTAAACAAACAGAACAGCCTAATGTTTGTTGTTGTTGATAATTTTTTTTTTCGAGGATCGAGTGAGATCGTAGCAAATGTGCTTCATCTTATAATATTCATCCTTTAGTAAGGAAACAAATTTGTCGTTCGGCCAGGTACAGTAAACAAAAATGTCGAGTGTTTCGTATTTAACCATCGTGCCTTTTCAGGGAGAAATGAATCGAATAATATTTGATGAGTGAAGATTATTTCAAGTGAACTGAGCCTCAAGATCTTTATGTAGTCAAAAGAGAAGAGGTGCAAAATATCATAATGAAGCCAATCATCAGTTGAATCATATGTCCTTAACTAGTACTCCATCAATGAAGATTGGCTTGAAAATTGGCAATGACAGTGATGAGTTAACAATTTTTTGTGCAAACAAATGCTAGCAGATAAGATACCAAGGGCACAGTGAAAATATTCTCATTGGATGTCGACAGGCTCATTACTTGACCAAGATAATTAAATGAGATATGGCCAAGGTGCTCGCAATGATTTATCGTTCATTTTGAATACAGATAAGTGTTACGGTGTGTATCATTTGCATTAAGAAGGGAATACCTATTTCGCAAATAGTATTTGGAAGGGCGATTATATCCAATAAGGAGATAGTACCAGAACATCCCGACTGCTGTATAGGAGTGTACTAGACATATTTGAGGATTGCAGAAATGGAAATTCCGTCCAACTGTCACTGTTCGCAATATGGAATGTTATCAGGAGTGGTAGAATAACTACATATTATTGAAATAAAGTTATACAATTATTATACTGAGCCGATTTTGATATTGAATTGTACTATGTTGTTCATTGTATATCTTTTATAGTCTAAACACATTGTGTTCGCTCTGGTCAAAATAATCCTTGCTGAATTCGATAGTCATTTGCAGGTACAATTCATATAATCCCCTGGGGCGTTATGGTTAGTCATATAACCATGTACAAGCTTCTTGAGAAATAGAGTTTGATACAGACCATAAAGAGAAATAGTACCTTTCGAAACATTCAAATTAGTGCTGAAGTAAGCTTTATGTTGCTCAATATCGCTGAATTTTTATAAAAGTTGTTTATTGAAATGCTGATTGAGAGATGCTGTTGAATAATTGAAACAATTTAGTGCAAAAATAAAGTGCAGTATTATGGATACCTACTTCTTGAATTTTTTCAAAGTAATGTGGAAGTGAAAATGAAAATATATTGGTATGTATCATAGATGCAAATTGCAGCTTTTTATTTCATTCAGAAAACTACCACCCCAGAGAATCCATAACAGACATGATTTGAATACAAAGGAGTTCCATGTGCAACAAAGTATATTTATAATGAAGACATACAGTTTTTATTCAAATATGTTCTTATTTGAGGTCACATATAGTTCTTTAGTGATTTTAAAATGAGAAAATCTTCATACTCGCCCTCCTATCTACTACTACGTTGAGCAATATTTGAGGAAAGTTTCCGCAGACTCCTCAAACAGATATATTTTTCAATTATCATGGGAGTTGTATATTCTGCAATAAATTGTGAAAATATCCTATTTCGATATCCTTTTTCTCCATTTTGAAATAAGAAAAATATATTTTCAAGCCAGTTTAAAATCTGCTATGTATCTAAATGTTTACACAATCCCCCTGGTTTTTCACTCTGTAGTGATATTAGGGTATTCGGTACTCCCCGACCAACGTTCACTACAAACCGCCACAACGTCAGGTTCCTGTCAGAATATGTGTCCTTTGAGTTCCGTGGGTAAATTTATCGGACAAAGTTAAATTTATTTCATCTCTATTCGACATCGGATAGCATAACGACATTTCAACCAGATGATTCCCGCTTAAAATACCAATCAGAACATCGTTAGTATTGTGCATTGCATTTGACAGAATGCATTTTCTTCATTCGACATCGGAAAAAGTTAAAACTTTCGGATGAATTCTTCCCGCCGAATGAAAATTCAAATTTAGACCAATGAGAAAGCTGTCGGATCATCGTACGATGGGATTTCGGATCTGTCTGAATTCAGCCTGAGACAAAACTGCAGAGGACTTTTCTGTTGGGATATTTCAATTTTCAGTTGACTCCATCTACTGAAAATTACAGCTACTAAATTCCTAGAAAAGGTTTCCTTTTGAAGTCACGCACGATGTTGGGCATTTGACTGATAGATGGCAGAATGAACTATTTTGATATATTATGAATTCGCAGCACCGTTTTGAGAGTGGTTTTATGTTGGACTGGATTAGACCCACTTGAGAGTGGGTGGAAAATATTGTGTTATTCCTATTAGTGAATTTCATTCAAAATATCAAAGAGTTGACAAGAATACATCGATAACAAAAGATTTTCAAGATTATCAGAGTGATCCCGTGCACCATAACCGTTATGATAATGTTTAAAAAAATTGTCTGATATAAAGTTTCCATTCAATACAAAAAGCCTGAAAAGAATGTGCTACATGTAATCAGTCAAGATAAGTTTTCATTGAATTTAGTTGCTGGCAGAAACATTCTGGGAGGTGGGATTTAAGACACAGATTTATTCAGACCCATTTTTTCCTTCCTGGCTACGCTGCTATACAGACATGCCACAACGCCACAACATACATCTGACATTTTGTTGGGATAACTTGAAAATCCCCTATAAAACTCGCTGTTTTTCAAGACGATTCTCACAAAAATATCTGAATATAAAAGCAATTTATTTATCCTTCATTGGAAGTAGGGCTTATAATGGGAGTACAATAAGGATGACTTCAAGATGTGGTATCCCTTCACATTTTCTAAAAGGGTGGGGTGAATGTGTGAGAAAACCATTGGATCATATTTATTATTCTATATTCAGTTCCGGTATTTTTCCAGAGTTACGGAAAACTTCTATCACCGCTCCATGCTCCATTGTATAAGTTTATATATATTATAGGGAACTTAAGAGTAATATCAATTATCTGTGCCCCAGCCATATATCTGTAGTAATCCATGAAAGATTATACATCTGCAAATACCTATGTCGTGGTTTCTCAACAGCACAGTTCTGTGATGCAAAAATCGATAAACATTAACTTTTGTTTCTCTTCAGTCACAAAGAAATTTGAAGCCTCGCGATCAGAGGCACAGAAACAATCTAAACTGATTTTCGAAAGGCATTTGATAATGTTTGGGATTTTCAAACGTCAAATTCCTAACCTCAATCAGCGAAAGTTGGCAAAGTGGTGCAGGATTTGTTGTTTTTTTTAAATGTGGCGCTGCAATCTTTCTTTGAAATCCCTATACGATTGAAATTATTATCAAAATTAATATGTTTGATTATTTCCCTCAATGCGAATAAACGATGAAACAGTTGAAGGCTAGACTGCTTTTACACAGTTTTACAGCGATTAAATGCACTAGACCTTTTAACCGATTATAATGTTCGAAATAAACCGGGCGTTTGGATCACTTTTCAGGTTCTATCTCTGGTACTATATTGTTCCTGTGTTCGATTTTGATGTTTCCTGAGTTTACATGTTTTCTGGAAATAATCTAAACAGATATCCCTCCTTCACCAAGTTCAATCGACCAAAATGCGTGCATTTCCATGATTTTCAAAATTTTGCTTTCAAGCAAATGCTTTCGTGTATAATAATTTAAAATAAAATCCCTCGACCTGCGGTCTCGGGATTTTATCAAATTATCATACATTCAAGTCATTTGCTAAGCAAAATTTCGAGAATCATGGAATTGCAGCACACATTTTAACCGATTAAACTTGGTGCACTCGGGATATAACCCCCGAAAATATATTCGACATGAAATATTTAGGCTTGAAATGGCTTGAATGAAGAAAAAAAGTGGTTGATTTCACAAATTAATCTGGAAACAAACTTCAGATCTGTAAGAAAGTCACGTTCACTAATTTTTGATTTACGTTCGAATAAATCTGAATCACAATTGATATTGTATGAATGATAGTTGATTGATCTGAATTACAGTTGGTTCTCAGAAATACTGTCGACTTAACTAACAATTAGTATTTTTTTAAACACAGTTACCTCTCGAGATATTTGGATTCTACAAGTCCGTCAGATGCAACAGACCATTTGAAAAATGATCAAAGATTATATGCAATGACTGGTTTGATAGTCGCTTACTCACCCTGAACGTAGACAAAACTGTTTTCATTCCCTTCACGTCTTATAAGAACAATCTGCCAAAATATAATGAATTATGTGTTACAAACAGTAATGGTACCATTAAAATAAAATCTACTGACAGTGTCAAATACCTTGGTATACTTGTCGACTCTCATTTAAAGTGGGATAAACATATTATTTTTCTCACAAAAAAAACTCAGATTTCTTCTCTATAGAATGAAATACTTGCAAGATTTGCTGGATACCCAGTATCTCCGAATTCTTTATCACTCTCTTATTGAAAGTCATTTAAATTATGGAATAATTTCCTGGGGATCTGCGAATAAAACTCACATAACATCACTGGAAATTGTACAACGGTTAATTATCAAAACTATATATAGAAAACCATAAGACAAATCTGTTTTTATCAAATTATTGTACGACAACATATAAATCGAAATGAACTCACGACAACTGAGCATAATTGTGACATGAGAAATCGAACGGTACATATTCCAAGACCAGAAAAAAATATAATGCAGAGATCGTTTCATTTTCTAGGTCCTAGAAACTACAATTTGATTCCACAAGATTTGAAATATATTACTCCACTTCCACTATTCAAGAAAAACCTTAAAATCTGGATATTTCAACAACCCCGATATCTCACACATAAGTTAATTGATATAAAAAATCATTGATTCCGAAAAATCACCTCTAAGTTTTGATCATTGCCACTATGACACTTTTTTAGATTTGATCCAATTCTATATTCACGATATTGTCGATACGGCTGTCTCTCAAGTGAGATGTGTACATGCTACATTTGAATTTAGCAATTCTTCAAAGAACTACGCGTTTTTTTATTATGTTACTAAGCAGTATTGTACCTATCAATTTTATTGAGAATCTTATATTTGTGTTTGTATTTATTTTGTCGCATTTTATAGTATTAATTCAGTCGATATATATTACTGAGAAATATTTTACCTATTATACCTGTTGTATTTTGTTTGGACTGATGAATTTTTGTTTTATGATTGTATTTTTGTACATTTATTGAATAATCTTCAGCTTTATTGATTTACATTTTATATTATATTGCTATTGTCATTCACCCATGCACGAGGTTTCTACCTTTTATGGGTTAATCAATATTTATTAATCATTTGAATTACTTTATTCATCCCTGATTTTTTTTGTTACTGTGTGGTTAATAAATATTATTATTATTAATAATTCAATTGTTTTCACACAACAAACAAAAACAATTCATCATCGCTCGAAGAAACCGTATCTATATATTTTTTCCTTCCGGCTTTTCGCGCATAACATTTCGTGCGTGCAGAATATTAGAATGGAATCGAAACAATGAATTATTATTTAGGAAGTGTTTCCAATTCATTATTATTCTGGCCTTCTATGCTACCTACTTCAAATTACTGATGCTGAACAATGGGGGAAGCAAAAATCCTTAGCACGCTTCGCGATTTCCATTTGAACAAAGCTTTTATGAACCTTTTATGAAGTGCCATTCATCTCGGCTTATAGAGTTAATATTGATTTTTATCGGGATATTGTTTGATAAAAAGGTTTCGTGATGTTATGTCGTCGAGTAACAATGCTTTTGAAAACTTTCCTGACGCCGTTCAATACAATATGAGCGTAATTAATTGAAAAAGAATGAAAACGGTTTTTCTCCACAAAAGAACCGAGAACGGTCAAAGGAAATCGAAGTGACTGCGTCAAAGTTCGATCATCCCCGATGTTTTGCGGGATATAATGGAGGGTACTTGAAGTGAATCTCCCGGAAAATACTAGAAATATCAATCTATTTTATAATAAAGCTCCTATTTTAATCTCATGAACCAGCTTTCGATTCAGTATATCGGATTGAACTGGCCAATTCTTGATAAAAAAATGGAAGTTCGAATTGCAAATAATACTTTCGTGCTTCTCATGTTTCAATTGATACACTGAAAAATTGTCAACTTCAAAATTTTGTATTTCTCAACAACAGCAATTAGCAAGTAAATCGTGAAATACAGAAGCAACAGAAAAATCAAATTACAGTAATGGAAATGGGATTCCTTATGAAAATTGCTGGGAAAAAAATATAATCGCAAATGAACAACTAGGTTGGTACTGAATGAAAAAAAAAACAAATGGTTTTATCAGAAGATGAATTGAATCAGAATATCCCAGAGGGGGAAGACTAATAAAGTATGTATAGATAGAAAAATGAAAATGTCGGAAGCTAATGCAAGCGATATCGAGAAGTAAAATGATCTAATTGTGTGTTTTCTGTATTAATCCAATCAAATAAACTTTTCAAGAGCCCAAAATGACGATTTTCGCCTACCCGAAAAGTAGCTGTACATTCCGGCAGAAACAGGTGTTCTTATTATCCCCTAAAGTTTGCGCCAGATTCTGTCGGTACGTTTAGCAACAATTAGCGGTTGACTGCCAGATATCATATTTTTTTTTATTTTTTGCTTATATAATGAAAACTATTGATCGAATCGAAAAGAAGTTGAGTTGAAAGTTGTAGATAATTGGGAAATCTATCGATTAGCGTTTTCCTGATGTCGATAATCTAGTTTGTTGCTTAACTATTGCGCTCGGAAATTAAAAAAAGATTTTTTTTCCATTATTCTATTAAAAAATGTTGAAATGCATTTGGGGGTTGCAACTGTGAATTCGGGAAGCTTTCAACTAGTAGAAACCACAGTTTAAATTTGGTTGAAATACAATTGATAGGTTAGCAACAATCTAACTTGTTACTAAAAAAAGTGTCCCACTAGACTGTTATTTTTTGCCCTACGGATAATCGTTGAGCAATGAATGAAACGGTTTTGGATAGTCAAAGAGTTGAACTACAAACTAGCATTTTTGGAAAATCGATTTTTGCAATGTGCCAAAATGGCTTCAAAAAAACAACGTTATTCAAACTAAGAAAAAATGAGGACAAAATGGTCGTATCAAAATGCGACAAAATGCATTGGAAAGCTACGATTTTTCTACGAATTTTGCCAACCTGACTTTTGTTCCAAGATTCTGCCGGAATCCACAGCGAAATAAATTTTATTTGATTGGACTATATTGTTAATCTCGAAAAAGTTACGATTAAAATGCTTGATAGTGAGGTGACAATGTTAATATCTCTAAATGAATAGTAGTCTACAAGCCCGTAATAATTATTTCTCCACCTACCTCTTACCAAAGTATACATTTCCTGGAATCATTGTGGGGAGCAAAGTCGAAAGTCTTTCTTTTCCTCCCTAGGTAGTAAAAGTGACGCCATGGTACGTCTTCAATGAAATTACTTATGCAATTGCCGACCTAAACATTATATTATATAAGTATAGATTTTGCCGTTTATTTATAGAATACCCTGTATTTCGCAAAATGGTAGAAATCAGTGGAGAAGGTAAGATATTTCCAAGAAGTGAATATATTAAGAAAATAAAAGTGAAATGCATATATCATAATGGAGCTACACGCTATGTTTATGATTCCGCAGAAGTTGCTTATGAGTCCTGGTGTACCGCTCACTGTTTATGATAGGCTTGTAGGTGTTGGTAGGATTTCCGGCGTCGACAACTTTTTTCAATTCATTCTTCTCTGTTTTGTGGATTCTTCCCATTTTCGGAATTTCAGGAGCACGCTATACTGTACCTACATCTCAGTTTCAGTTCTTCACTACATTATTTGTTTGTTTCATAAAAGAATCATTTAAACGAGACTTGCTATTTGAGGGAGGCGGCAAAATAATATGTATAACATGGGGGTGCCGTACCTTTTCCTCCCTTGAATGAAAACCGACCTCCGCTACGCGTTTGTCACTGAACTTCATCCTTTGGAGGTAAAGTTGTACTTTCCCCTTTGTTATACAAATAGCTATAGGTGTTCGAGCTTGAATCATGTTCAGCACGAGGATGATATGAAACAATATTTTCTAGCACTCTGCCGTTACTTTTCAAGCAGAATAATCGACTGAATACAGGGCAAAACTGAACTCTCCCTCCAAAAATGTGAAATTGCCACCAAATATTTTCATACGGTTATTTTTAAAATGGTAGATTCTGATGAAGTAATCACGAAGAAACCAGTGTCATGCAAAATGATTTTTTTGGGAAAAATCGTGGCTTCAATTACCATTATTTTCGTATTGGCAATGGATTCTTCGTTATCAGTTTTTCAGGATCTATCATCTTGAAGAAAGCCATATAAAAATTTTGGGTTGAACTTACCATTTTTGGGTGGGAAATTCAGTTTTTTGTACCGGTCTGAGTGCTAGAATATAGCAGCATCGTATCCATGAAAAAGGCTTGTAGTCTATAAGGTTTGTTCATTTTATATAATGAAATCAGTATTGCCTTCCATTTGTTACAAAAATAATGGTTCGAAGGTGATCCGCTACTTGTCACATTTTGTACTAATGTATTCCCAACCTTTCAATTCATTCGACTCTACACTGGTATGTTTGATTGGTATCTATGTTTCCATGAGTTTGATATTTTCGAGTAAGAATGGATGTATAGAATAATGTCAATTGCTCACTCAAATAGCGAATTCGTCGGAACGTAATTTTTCAGGGATCCCAAACAATAACTTCATCCATTCCATAGAGGATGTATACATACCTCTTCCATTATCACTCCTCAGGATCACCAGTCAAGAGTTGAATTTGACGTGGTATGAACTTGTCCGTTAGATTTCGAAACCTGTATACCACATGCTTCTAACACCAAATGTGGTTGATTTCTTTCCAGAAACCATTATACCACAGTAAAGGATAATTACTGTGATTATACCATCAAGAATTCAAGGTCAATCAGGATATTTTACAGGTTATTTCAATCCACTTGAAATCATAACTATATAGTGATTCTAGAGCTTATATCTTTATTTTGGTGATTGGAGTCCGAAATGAAAATGGAGAATATAAAAATGAATCTCAAACAAAGTTTCATCTCGAAATATTTTTGTATTTTTAGATATATTGAAAATTAAACGGTTTCTCTGTTTCAGATGAAAATGGTATAATACAAGGAGAATTTGGATTCATAACGGCCGATGGAGTTTATCACGTCACAGTTTATGCAACGGATGAAAATGGAAACTTCAAAATTCTCAGCATGAGAAACATTAGAATTAGTGCCCGTAAGTTCATTTCAGTAGCAAAACATGGTCGATTATAATGGATGAACTTACGCTTTAACATAATTTTGAACAGAGCAATATCGCAAATGCAATTAGAAATGGCTTTACTAGAATAAAACAACTTTTCAAAACAGGTCTCTGGAACACAAAATATTTCTTGAATCCGAATTCATTGTGAGGTGATTTGGACTTTCATTCAACATTTTATCTCATAGACTGATCTCCATGGCGAAAAATGAATTTATATCTATTATTATATGCACTCCATTTCCTGTATCAATCAATAATTAATGAACCTGCATACAACTCCGCTAGTAAAATATATTAAATACCATGATTTGCTGATTATCTTCTTATTTTCTCACGCAAATCGAAACAGTTTTATGCAACAATTGCTTAGATATAAATGAAACTTTCAACAGTCGTGATTGCCTTATCTTTATTCTTATTGTTATTACGACAATTCCTATTATTCTTGTAAGTGTGACACATCAAAATTTTATATCCTTTTTCGAAACAAAAATACAATCAACTCAATACGATTATGTTTTTTCATGATCTTCAAATAGTTCCAAATTCAGATCCCCTACATGCCAGAATATATATCATATCTGAAGGATAAATGCGAAGAGAGGTTCAAATGATGAAACCTGTTTCGATTCCATTTTGTTTTGAATTTCCTTTGCTGTTTGATTTCATGACCAATTCTGAATTACAAATTTTGTTTGCAGTACAATAATTGGCAATTCACCCCCAATTTCCAAAACATTTTCATCTTTCTGAGAAGCATACCATAAGTTTTTTCGATTCTAATATTTCCAATTTGATATATAAAAGTAAGCTATCTGGATGCACTGGAATGACGAGTCATTTGTAGAAAATTCCATGAATAATACTTCGGTTGGTCCCATCCGAATAGATCACCTTGTAGTAGTACCTCTATGACTGAAATGCGCAAGTTGAAAGAAAGAATGATTCACGATGCCCCTATCTCACGAGTCCTCACCCGAATATCCGTCAAATATACTTCTTGCGCTGAATGTGATAAGTTCGAAAGTGTAAATTAGTGTAAATAAGTGAATTGAAGAAAATTTTCCATATGTACTATGGGAAACAAAACAAACGATGCTCAGTGAAAACAACGTAGAAACTTGGCGAACACTACGGAAACTCGAGGAACAACTCCGTTCCTACTCGTTTAGTAGGTAAGATTGTTTTTAATGTTTTTGGTCATGTTTTAGAAAAACCAACGGAATGAGTGGACATATAATTGGAAATAGATGAGACTGACAATGATTTCTGATCATTGATCATCGGCAGGGGCAATCTACTTTGTAGATCAACATACGGCTGAACTTTATTCATCATCCTAGGCCGTTTTCTGCCCTGCACACTTTTTGAGTTGTGCCAGCCGAGTGTCTCGTGCCCAAAGACAATTTCTCTTTGGTGGGCGCAGGTTCGTCGTCAGATTTGACATCGGAATTTTCCGCCATCAACAGTGAATCTTTCCGTAGTGATAACGCTGTTACTACTGTACTGGGAGATGATCCGACTGAAGCAAAGTTTTACGGTAGTGATGTCCAGGATGATTTCGCACTGCAGTGGTGTACCTATCTGACACAAGCACAAGAGAACGACAACGAGGAACCTAAAAACACTCGAGGACAAACTCTGTTCTCACTCGTCGTAAGTAAGTTGGTTTTTCATATTTTGTCACGTTTTAGAACGGAACCAAAGACGTGAGTGGACGTATAATTGGAAACAGCTGAGACTGACAATGATTTCTGATCATTGATCATCGGCAGGGGCAATCTACTTTGTAGATCATTCTACGGCTGACCTTCAATCATCATACGCCGTTTTTTTATCCCGCACACTTCCTGAGTTGTGCTCGCCGAGTGTCTCGCGCACGAAAACAATTTCTTTTCTGTTGGCGCAGGTTCCAGACCGTTACACTACCTCATATCCACCCCAACTGAATCCGGTAGTTCAGACCTTTTTTCTCGACATCTGAATTGAGGTTTTCTACTGGACCCTCAAATTTCGTTGGGCAAAGGTTGCTCAGCCCTCAGTACAGCTATGCCTGATGAGTGATGGATATGCTGAAGCATTCAAGACTACTTTGTCTGACAAAGCCGGTGCTGATGAAGCATTATGCAACGTTCCTCCCTCGATTTCGAACCACAGGAGATTTCTGCTTGCACTAGACCTCAAGGTAGAACCTTTCCCTTCAAAACACCTCGAGGGCACTGCTCATCGAAGTCAATGTCAGTCTTAGAAAAATCAACAGAGGGGGGACACCTCAAGCAGATAAAACAGAGGATGGTGAGAGCGGTTCACAACGTACAACAACAAATGGACGAAATAACATATTTGAACTTATACGCTGGTCGCATTAAATATTTGACAGCACGTGGCAATCTATAACAAACAACTCCAACATTTTGGAATGTGTTCAGAGATAAAAAATCCATTTTTATACTCTACCTCATGAAAAACTGGCACCTGAACTCCGACAATTCCACCCAGCCGGCTAAACCCATGTTGTGAGTGTTTAGCTATATTACTGGAATTTGACTACATGGGACCAGCCGTCAATGTCAAGAACAATTTTCAATTCAGCTATTTTCTCAGGTTTGAGTCTTACTGATAGCTATAGATTTCCTTTGAATCTGAAACATTTGCATGAATTCATCACAGCCCCTCACTTGGAGCTGTGAAAAATCTGATGTCTGAAAATTGTATTTTAACGTCAGTGGATTCGACAGATGCCGATAAACATAAGAAGTATTTGCGATTGCAATCTAGACACAAAATTTTTGAATTTAAATTTTTTGTGTTTTGGCTTATCTTTGCACCTTATATATTTACAAAAATCTCAAACGGTTATACTTTTTTTGAGTTCAGGAATTTTTTGTATCTGTAGCTATTTAGACGACATTTTTTTCAATTAGTATTACCAAGATGGAGTGTTCAGGAAACATCCAACAAATTTGAGGTATCTTGGTAATCATTACGATTCAATATTAATGGAAAATAAATCCATTTGACACTTGATTTCGGTTTGCCTTGTGGTTGAATATAGGTGGCCGTCTACAAAATTATTCGAAGGGCACCGATGTATAACCTTGCTGTTCAGGAAACATCCAACAAATTTGAGGTATCTTGGTAATCATTACGATTCAATATTAATGGAGAATAAATCCATTTGACACTTGATTTCGGTTTGCCTTGTGGTTGAATATAGGTGGCCGTCTACAAAATTATTCGAAGGGCACCGATGTATAACCTTGCAGACGAATCGAGGAGATTTTGACAATGTAAATTTCCACCGAGTTACAGTGACTTTTCATGTTAGGCAACTAGAAGGTAAAACAAGGCCTGAATTTTCCAGAATATCACATGCAACAACGAGAAAGCCAAAGGTTTCAGTGAAGCAGGCCAAACTTCACATTAATGCTCAAAACCTTCAGACAGTTCTCCTCAAACTGTCACATTTTGTCGCATAGAGACAACAACACAGTCAACGTGCAGATCAACTGGATGTCTGGAATGAAGCACCCAAACCTCAACGGACTGGCTGGTGATATTTGGAAGTGGTGTGAAGAATTAAGCATAATGATATTCAGGAACTTGAGTTTTCTGGTGGAGAATATATATGGCTTATCCAATCCATCTTGGCACAAACTCAGATACTTTTCCAGTTGCACACCGGTAGTGTTGACCATGACGAAGGAAAGAACACCTTCTAGGGATAGATTTCAACATAGTGAACACATATAATTGGTGATTTTTTATCTTAGTATACTCTACAGAGATTTCTGGGCATATACGTCATTAGTTCTGTGCCAAGATGGATTGGATAAGCTGTATATGTGTGTATGTGTGTATATATGTGTATATATGTATGTATATATGTATATATATATATATATATATATATATATATATATATATATATATATATATATATGTGTGTATATGTACATAAAATTATCAACTAGTGATGTTCGTCTCATAAATAAATTCGAACTATGAGTTTATAGTAGATCAAAGTCCATGATGTTTCACCTTCGAGATGCAATATCGAGAATACGCCTTCCAAGAGCGGGCCAAAAATTTCAACCTGAAGTTGATCTGTTTACTAACTACTCTAACACATAGGGTAAAACATTTTTATCTTTACAGCCAAACCCCATAAGTTATGCAACTGATGCATTACATTAACTTGGTCTTACACAAACATTTGTGTTTTCCCAATCATCCCACTTCCACATTTTCCTAGAATATTGAAAATGATCGAAGGGGACGAAGTAACATGTTTTGTGTTTCTGTTATCGCAGTCCCAAACTTGGTTTCCACCAATTGATATCAATTTTGAATTCCATTATATTGTATTTTGAACCACAATATATAATTTTTTCAGTTTCGTTTAAGCACCTACATCCACTGTGGTGCCATCTTTCCCTGGGTGAACCGATTTTGTCTGGCATCCATTTTCCAGGAGAAAAACTGAGGGGTGAACCTTCAGCGATTCTGATGGCATCACTGATTGCAAATACGATGAAACCATACAATTTATTTTCGTCTCATTGGTGGATATTTGTGAAGGAGATGTGGATAAGGTAGATCGCCCATGGGTGCAGCTAGGTAAAACTTATTGTACTAGAAAATTACATAGATCAGCTTGAAATCTGATATCTCATGCATGTAACTATGATACAATGGAAATGTTTCAGAGGGGTATTTTCAAAATACGATCCACTTTTTTCCCGATATGAGAAAATCTGGGACCCTTACGATGTGTTGACCAAATTAGAAAAATCGGAAAACCTCATTTTGTAAAATATTTCACAAACTTATTGTTATGGTTGCTCTAAAGCTTGCTAAAGCGTAAAAATATGATTCGAAATCATAATGAGTAGCATTTTTATTGTATGATCAGTACAAAAAAAAAATAATAGTAATAATAAAAAAAAAATCGTTTACCGGTTGACGAGTGTCGCCCTTCAGAGGTCGAATCTTCCACAGAAAATGTATTGACGAGGCCTCTTGCCTCTTGGCGTGTGAGTCCCTGCACGGAAGCTCGATGGGAAGTTGAACCCGAGTCTTCCGCTTGAGGGGCAGAGGTGCTTGTCTCTTCACTGCCGAGAACCAAATTATCCACAGAAGACCAAGAGAGCAACAAATACAAACATGTATATTTTTTTACACCATTTTCCACGGTGAAACGTGAATTGTGTATGACATCCACGATTATCACTTAAAAAACCGCACACATTCAATAAGGTTTTTTCTCATTTTTACTTATAAAAATCCTCATCACCCAGCTACACCTCAGCACAAGACATGCTGCCATTTCTGCGGCCAACCAAATCGATATGAGCACGGACACCATACGATCAAATGAAGGCTGGTCCGAAAAATAAAATACTTTTCGTAAATTCTACATAGACCAGTAATTACAAATGGTACATTTGCGGATTACCTCCGCAATTTCATTAAACGAGTGTGAGTTTTCTGGTTATTTGAGTTTTGCAACATTATATTGTATTAGCATTCAAATACTGTCTGTATCAAATTCTTAGTTTATAGTGGTGAATCAAATGACATAAACAGTTCATTTAGACTACTTCATTAGTATGAGATTAGTCTGAATGAAATTTTGATCGCCTTTTAATAATTCTTTGAACATCTACAAGGTGATCTATTCGGATGGGACCAACCGAAGTATAATTGAGGATTAAACGACTTACCTGAAGCAAGTTCAATCCAAATTATACGAGGTTGGTCACATCCGAATAGAGAGACACCCACCCATCTCAAAGAAAAAAAAAACCAATATATTATTTTGTCTGTCATCCCGACCCAAAAAGGCGATATCATCGCAAGGTATATTGACGGATATTCGGGTGAGGACTCGTGAGATAGGGGCATCGTGAATCATTCTTTCTTTCAACTTGCGCATTTCAGTCATAGAGGTACTACTACAAGGTGATCTATTCGGATGTGACCAACCTCGTATAATTTGGATTGAACTTCCTTCAGGTAAGTCGTTTAATCCTCAATTATTGTGTGAGTTGTGATATCACCAGTTATTCCTTTCACAGCAGTTGTTGAGGTTGTCGTAAAATTATATGATGGACGACCATTTTTCATGAAAGATATCCCTTCATGATACAATAGTCATACTAAGTGTTTATTGTTTTCCAATAATTCAGATTGTTTCGAATTACCAAATGACTAGATTGCAAGGAAAAAAAAATTCAAACCACCAAGGCCCTCATCTACCACCCGCTTGAGTGACAAAACATCGATATCACTTTGTGCCCGACAGTTCTATCGCCCCATTATTTCGATTTAGGGTTGTTTTTGAAGTTTGAAAAAAAGAACAACTCCCAAAAATAAAATGGGCTAATCCATGAATCTTCAGTCAATTGTTCCAGAGTAGTTTTCAAAGGAAAGTTCTATAAGCGAGCGGAACTAATAAATAAAACTATATAAACAAAAATATGTCTGGTGAATATGTTTTTGTTGTTCTAAAATTGTCCGTTTTCGTTAACCAGCTGACGAACGTCAACCCTCAGAAATCGAAACTTGTGCGAGCAATGGATCAACAAGGCCTTACCTTTTAACGTGTATATGTAGATTGGTAACAACCTTGAAAGTATCGTTGAACAGTAAAGACCGTGAATTTTGTGGAGAGAAGGACCAGAATATTCCTTTAAATCAGTTTTGTATAGAATCATATTGGTTCTCGAGCCCAGATATTCATTTCACCTGATTTTTTGAATACACCATTTTTTTATTAGGTTAGATGAATGATAATATTTTCATCAACAGCTCTCGATGGATCTCCCGCCACCGGTCCCATTTCGCCGGAAGCAGGAAAATATTTGAAGAAAGCAAACCTCCCGGGACAACAAAAAATGCCACCCACACCACTTCCCCAAAAGTTCGAACGACTTCAACAGCTACCAGCAGGACCCCAGGCACAGAACGTCATTACTACCCAAAAACCAAGAGCGCAATACGTTTTCACCACAAAACCTACCATTAAACCTGCTTGTGCAGGGTGTGGCTACGTTACCACTGCCAAACCGGTTCCTGGACAATCAACCCAATCCAAATCTCCAGTTTTCGCAGAACCTGTGGGCGGTTTTCCACTAGAGCCCAGTGTGAATACAAATTTCCAACTCCAAAATAGATTCAGTCAAACCCAAAGTTTGACACCGGGTCAAAACCAACCATATTTGCATAGTGAAAATCTCAGTTCTGATCTGACACAGAATCATCAGGGGATTTATCAAAATTCTCAACAGTATACGAATTTCCAACAGAATACTTATAGCCAACACCACAGTTTCCAGAGCAATCTTTCAACCAGTCAAGGGCCAGACTCTTATCAAGACTCCCAGCAGCTCTACGCAAACGGTCAGTTGCAAAGTGGAAGGCCAGGCTTTCCACCAGGTAGTCTACAAGGCGGTAGTCTGACACCAAAAATCGTTCAAGAACCCCAAAATCATCAGAATTCCTATCGGAACCCAAAGCAAAATGTTCCGCAGCTGAATGAATTTGGTCAATTACAAAATGAAGCACCAGGTTTTTCGTCAACAGGTCTTCAGGTGAAGCCTCAAACCCAACAGGGCAACCAGGTGTACCAAAATGCACAAAATTCACAAAGTTTCGGAGGATTCAATAAGAATCAGAATTCAGTTGTTCAGAGTAAATACAATCAAGGACCATTACAAGCAGATGCAGAAATATTGACGAATATACCTGGAATTGGAGCTATCACTAACACAGGTGAGTTGATAAAAATGAATAAAATTGACTTTTCACGTCTTTGGATGTAATATAACATACCGAGTTGAGAAAATTTGAGAAAAAAATTGTTTATCGAAGACATAGGCCGAGATTGACAGTTCTCTCGAGAAGAAATAAATGTTACTCTCGCCAAGGGTTACTATTTTATTGACAGTTGTTCGAAAAAATATGATATAATGAATGAAATTTTTTTTGCAAGGTCAATATAAATCAAAATGGTTAAGGCTTTCGCAGCCGAGGTTTTCAGTATCACTACTTCGGTTCGGGTTTGAAGGGCGTCGTTTTTTGGAGTTCCTTCCTGACGTTCGCTGGCGCGAGTGGCTAGCTTCTTCAGAGGCTCATACATCTTGACTTAGACTCCGATGACTGGGTATTACGACTTCGTGAAGCGTATTTATGTGGATTCAAGTAGCCTGGAGTAATAATTACTTTTTCTAGATTCGGAGAATTTTCATTAATATTAATTCCGTAATTACTGGATTCGGAGACGTATCATCAGCATTAATTGCCGCACTATATTCGGTTGAAGTTCAAAGTTTCTTCTTTTCTGTTGAAATTATCCGTGTGTTTGTGGATCTCCATCGTCTCCCGTATCAGTCGATTATGGTATCCCTGGTTGGAGGCAATGAGTTTCGCGATTTCGAACATAATCCTGTGGTTTCCCTCACTGAGTGTGTGTTCCGCCACAGCTGGCTTGTCAGTTCGCCCTAGTCTGCAGTTTCTTTCATACTCTTTAAGCCTAGCTCCCATAGATCTTCTGGTGGTACCGATGTATACCTTCCCACAGGTGCACGGTATGCGATAAACCCCTGCTGCAAATATTGCGTCTTTTTTCGGCTAAAGACAAAAGGGATTGATAATAGTATTGTTCCTCTACAAGATGGCGGGAAGTATTTACTGATTGAGCTGCAAGAAAATCAAGGTACCCATTCTTGATGAGATCCAGAGATCGAAATAGCCCGTAACAGATAGGTTTTCAATGGCTCGCATTTCGAAATGAATGAACATTGTGACAGCAGAGTATTTGATTTTGTATTTATCGTGGTGGTCAATACATCGTGTTTATATATTACTGTGAGTGATAAAGCGAATACCTTGAGTATTTTGGTCTGAATTACTCACAACCTTCCACATACCTATTGATACAATGGACAAGCGACCACCAAACTGAGTACATTTTTGAGGCACAGGCAAGCGTAACTCGACATTGAGAAATGTATGCACTAGCACGAGCCCGTTTCTACATTTTAATTATTCGAACAAACCCAGTTTACAATGTGGAGCACTCATTTGTTTGGATACACGGGATTCCTGTTAGAAAATACAATTTCGTTTCATTGATGTTGATTCATGTACCTACCTACTGACTTCCCACTTTTGTGAAAAACTAGGGAATCATTTTCATATGCAGGGTGACACATTATTTCCAAATTCGGAATATCAAATGTGTTCACACAAATTCAGAGAAACATTCACGTCAATAGAATTAACGATGCCTTGGCAAAAATAATAGAATGGGGTAACATCAACTTGGTGGGATTTAATGCTGGGAAAAATCAGGCATGTCTTTTCTCAAAGAAAGCCGATCTATCATTATCTAGTATTCAGATGTCGAAAGTACCTATTCCTTGCAAAGTCAATTATCTCATTGCTAGGAATTACTATCACTACTAATCATGGGGAAAACCACGTGAGATCTATCGCTAAAGGTGCTTCTCAGGAGCTTGGATTTCTATTTCGTGCGAAGAAATACTTCACTCATCGTCAGCTTCCAAAGATCTAGACGACCTAGATATGACCTATCTTGGAATATAGTTTTCATGAACATTCATTGGAGCCCGATTTTATTCATAGAAAGACAATCCGTCTTATCCGTCTTGTTGGTGATTCTTCGCTCACAGGTTGGCTCACTTCATTAGAGCATCGTAGAAGGGTCGGAGACTTGTCTCTCTTTTATAGATATTTTCACGGTCGGTATACAGAATTCCCACCCTTTAATTGTGAGCTTGGAGAACTGTCGAACCTCTCCTGCTCAGGGATTTAATTTCAATGGGACAGCTGAACTTTCGAACTCCTTGCCGAGAGACGTTTTTCTTGAGGCTCACAAAATTCATAATTTCAAAGTAAATGTTAATTCGTATCGCCTGTCCCTTGATTTATGAGATGTTCTTTGAACATTACAGCGCTTTTCTTTTATGTGAACCTGCATATATAAAAAAGAGGCACTTTTCGATGTTATGGCAGATTTTTTCAACTTCCGGTTATCCCGGAAATCACGTCAATGTTCGATTTTCGAATGAAACTCCCTATATTGTCACGACCTCAGCTGGGTCGTTTTGGTAACCAATTACCAATTTTTACTTATTGGGGGTTTCACTCTGAATGTTGTTTCTTTGATTCATTAACCCAGTTCATGAGGTGAGGTGGTGAGTAATTAAACAGTCGGATAAAATTAATACATCTATTGATTGAACGGATAAAACAAACCAATCGTACTTACAAATAATAAATCATCATTGTCGCCGTGTGTCACACCTTCGGGGACCGCTAGCCAGTCACTAACTATCAATCATTCCCTCAATCCCTCTCTTTCAATATCCATGTGAAAAATCTCTGTCAGCGTTTTCAATTCACATCGTAAAAAGCCAACATTTACCGAAGTGCTGAGACAGCGATCTCAGCAGCTAGTTAACATTACTTGATACAATGTGAATAGGATACTTCAGGATATGCCGCCTGATATTCGATGAAAATAGAGGAATTGGTGTTTCTGCAAATATATTTGGTTTTATTGGTTTTTCCCAATAATGTGACAATATATCGTTAGATTTTCCAAATCTACATAATTTTCCGGAGCTGATATTTGGGTTTTGGATTGGGACAGGAACAGGATCACAGGACTTAACCCTTTAGACTTATTCTAGGTCCTCGGGAGTTGTCCAGGTAATTGTTATAAAACAAACAACAGCTTTTGGCGTGCCGATAAACGGTCATTCTTTGATAGTCACGTTGCCGGAGATAGGATTGAGAGCAGAAATAAATTATAAATGCCACAAGTTCATAACAGAAACGGGAAGGTGAATATGTGGCGAATTTATAGGGAATTAGCTTTTGCCCGCGGCTTCGTCCTCGTAGAAGTCGAACCGAACCGTTTATTCAGTGCACGCCCATAAAACATCACACATCTCGCCCGTTTTTCCCGACTTGATTCACATGATATGTTACTTTTCACTGTTTTTTTTGTTCAATCATAATGAAATATAGCCTATATCACACCTGAATAGGGTAGATTCCTGTTAGTGGAAGAATTTTCATGATCGGATTAGTATTTCCGAAGATCACCCCCTACAAACGAACAAAAGAAATTAAAAACTTTACCTCTTCATGAAAGTATTCTCGATATTGGCTAATTGCTGATCACTGGTTGTACTCGGAATGACACCCTCCGCCCGATAATGTCGAGCTAGAAATTACTTCTAGGGTCTTGAAGAGCGAAACTCAGACTTTCGGTACACCCCTCGTTAATTCTTTAGTTGTTTTGCCGAAATAGAGAACATTGCCCAATTGTTGAAGCTATACTCAGAATGGATTGTCTTGATCGTACTTATAGTTCCTCGTGGGTTGTAGGGAAAGTTGCGTAGTCAATGTTTTTCAACTGACCTCCAAATGAAAAAGTGTGAAGGGGTTGAGACAGGTGATCTTGCGGCGACCTGTGTTCCAATCCATTATTCAAAAACCACCTCTGGGGTATTACTGCTTGCAATCGGACAAATATGATAATTTCACAAATGCAATAATATACTAACATAATAGAATGTTTCATCTTGAAATAGATCGTTGATAACATCACCAAAAAAACGGGTAATGGAAAAAATCTCCCATTACGCATCTCCCCTTGAGTATAATCAGTATTCCGAAGTTCGTAAAAATAGCCAGAGAATTAAAAAGAGGGATGAAACATAAGTCTGTGTCACCCGGAATATCGGGGAGAATACTGTAATCTTCAAAATATATTTTATTCTTAATAAAAAAAATTACATATGCTGGCAGTGTTGTGGTTAATATATCCAGAGTAATTATAAGACTGTCTTTCAGTTGATATTATCGATCACTACAACAATAATCTAGACACCTTCAATCCCCGATTCAGTTGAGATATCTAAAATAATATTCGTTGTAGGTCGATTGGCTCACTTCAATGCTCCACCCAGTGGCTCCACCAGACCAAATTCTCTTCCATCGATACCAGAACCTCCCAAATTACCCCCTGTATCAGTCTACGATAACGTTATCCACGTTGGAGGCAAAAATCCAATGGACATTCCCATCAAAGACAAATACCCAGGAATGGTTGACGGTCTTCCAAACGGAGTTGAAGAGGCTGATGTGAAGAATATCCTCTACAAGTTCAAGTACACTGTCGGTTTCCACGGACATTACGAGAAAGGGCTGAGGAACGGGACGAAGATAGGAGGATATTTCGTGAATGGAAGAGATGGAATTAGTAGAGTGGTCACCTACGTAGCGGATGAGAATGGATACAGGCCAAAGTTCAAGTTCATCAATCTCGGTTTGGATTCTCCTGATACGCCGAAAGAAGATACGGAAAAGACGTTCGGGCTCAAGAGTTTCGAGTTTGTCTGGTATCCCGTTGAATAAAAAAAATAATGTCAGAGGATGAAAAATTTTGTACAAATATTAGCAAGTATTAACTAGATGCGATATTTCCATTTCATAGAATGTTACATTCGTACATTTCATTTCAAAAACCTAACAAATGACTTGGTCACCGAAATATAATCTGTCTGATAATTGAGTAGTAAAGTTGACGTTCAGAGATCATCTAAGTTGTAAGAAAAATGAAATATAATGTATATAGTCACAGACATTTATTTTCATCTTTTGATATACAAAGTATATCGAATCGTTTATGAAGTCTATTTTTTGGAATACCTTTACACCTCCATTTTGAAAGCGTTTATAAGTATTGCAGTGGAATGAATAGAGAAAAAGCTGCATAATATCATGATTTTTCCTATAGCAATGAATGAATGTGTTTTTTGGTTCTTTTATTGACTTTCGTCATTCATCAAGTTCATACTGACCACTTTCTAAATATGTGACATATTTCTGGATGACAATACACGGAAAAGTCAAGATTTTCTAGTAAAGTAACGATTGTCCTTTCTTTGTAATCTAGATCAAAGATCAACCCTATTATTATAGGTAGTCTGTTCAACCTCATTATGTGATTTAGGCTCTAGTGACACTATACTAAAGTGAAGTGAACACTTTGAACTCTTTCTGTTACTCTGTTGAGTGAAGTTTACACCTATAACAGGGGAGCCCAAGCGGAGATTCCGGGATTAACTAAGGCCCGTATGCACCGCTCCTATATATTGATGGTTTAACTAAGCTAGGTTTTGTTGCTATGGATTTGCCAATCAGATTCCTTGTTCCTCAGCGATAAAGCCAAGCTCAGTTAAACTTCCATCAAGTAGAAGCGGTGCATACGGGCGTAAAGCCGCCCTTCAAGGATAAAGGATCAGATTAGTGAAAAAAAATTGATCATTTGAAATTCTCGAGCGCTTCAGATCAAGGTAGGGTGAGTTAGTCACATCCTGAAACGTGTATATACCACTATTCTGAAAATATGAGAGTAACCTAAAGAAGGAGGGCTACAAAATTGTGAAAAAAACGTCATCTCGACATTTTCGAGCGTGGCTAGTTTTATTTTTATTTGGAAGGGAATAATTCAAGAATTACAAAAAATATATAATCTGACGATTTTCACAAGCCGAAATAATGAAAATTCATCGATAAAGTTTAATGCGTGCAGCTACGTGATGCCTGTATTCTCCTCTCCGCATTTCTATTTCTCTCTCCCTCTTCCTCTGTCTGTTGCTCTCTCACTCCGTCCCCACTCTGGTTTCTGTTGCCATGACAGTTGATCACGCAGACTCGTTCGTGGCATGATATTGTTTACAACGAATATCCAACGTTTTGAAATTTTAAAAATACAATTGCTTACAATTATTTTCTAATAAATACAAGTATTCTACTAATGAAAACATACCCTTTTTTATTTGCATGCTTTTGTCTGAGCTTTTCAAAAATAAAGTTCAATGATTTGAAAAAAAAAATTAAATTGACAGAATAGGCGAATCCCTCCAGGTTTAGGTTTACTCAACATCCCTTCAGAAAATCAGACGCGCTAGAGATTTTTTTTCTTTTTCAACCCTGACGTACGACCACCCCCATCATGGAAACAATCAGATAAACATACGTACATTATCAAAAATATGTAGAACATAGATGATATCAATATCTGTCCATGTCCATGCAATAGTTTTTTTTACATTCTTGAAAATCTGTAGCTGTTTTCCCCACTGATGAAAATGTATACATTATATAAATTTTTTTCTTTTTATCATCTAAGCTTCGCAACTCAATAGGTCTCTATGACGCTCGAGTAAATTCCGATTTAGCATCGTGGGCTCCCCTACTACTATGAAACCATAAAATAGTTTAAGAGCCCACTCCTATGACCCAATATAAATATGGCTCCCAGATGTCATACATATAATTGGTCATTTCATTCATAAGAGAACACAAAATGGCCTTCTGCCATGTCTAGGACCGGTCAACGCAAAAAAATTAAAAACATTTTTTTTTAGCTTTCTGTAATGACAAGTTTCCCGTACTAAGCTTCTTTGAATGATCATCATTTTTTGTGTAAGGAAAACTACTGCTGCCTTTGGCATTTTTGGTATTATTCTGATTTATTTCATAGAAGTTGTATTCTCTGTTTTTGCTTAGGAGAAGACGCCAAAAAATAATTCGTCAAACTCCATTATCTCCACAAAAATCCCCAAGTTCCTACACATTTTTATATATCGTTCACACTGTTAGAAACTCAGGTTTTTCCCAGAAGGAGCGAATCACACAGATAGGGTTACGCTTATCGGCCTCTGGCTTTGATTAGACTAACCCAGAAATGTCGGTTGCAGTTCATGCTGAGATGTGGAATGATTTTTCGACTTCTAATCTTAAGTATGATTCTGAATCACACATTTTCTTGATTCCTCATACCTAATACCAAAAGATGGCAATCAATTCTGAAACAAAAGTGGAATTTTTTCTCGAAATCGTAGATCATTCAGTTTTGAAAATTATTTAATGCTTCCTAAACTTCCAATTACTGTTTAAACTTCTATCGTCAACTCTATTTTGAAGCTTCTTTATCTTTCCTTCAACATTTCAGTCAAACTGGCAGACAGAACTCTGTTTCTATTTTCCCTTCAAAGTAGGAAACTTTGTTATGCATTATCAAGTAAACGGAAATATCGACCTTATACTGTAGATGGCATAACAAAAACGCTTCAAATCCTTTTTACAGAGAAAAATAAAGGACATGACTTGGGAACGAAATTACTACTGCCATCTTCCCGTAGTATCATTCCTTCAAATAAATTATCCATATAGTTGGCTAACTTTATATCTCTTTGAACAATGCTCCAAGTCATGACGTTATTCTGATATGAGTGCGGAATTAATTCATTAATAATGTTGTAATCGAACACCCTGTTGGATAATTAGTGAACTTGGCGTCATAAGACGTAGGCATCTAGACGCATAATGAAATGAGTGGTACTGAACTTATAAGGCGTATGATTAAGACAACCGAGCGGCTGCTACATATTCCGAGTGGTTGTTGACCACTTAATCGACCAAGGTTAAACGTGGGATTTTGTGGGAAAAGCACTGTTCCGAATAAATATAGATTGTTCCATACATAATTGAATTATTTTCGATGGGAACCCGTAACATTTTTTATTAAACCGAGAACAAAAACTCTGGAGGCAATAAAAAACTGTGAGTATGTAATGTGTTTCAAACAATAGATGAAAGAGTGTGAAATGAGGTGAAATAATACTGACACATTAAAAACTTGTTTCATGAATCATGCCAAAGTGAATCACCGTTGTTAATGCCAAGAAAACCCATCTTTCTTCAGATATATTTTTTTGTTAACAAAATAATCAATATTCTCTGTATTCGTGATGCACAATAATATGTTTCATTGCTAATAATGAATAAACACATCTTATATATCCTATCAAAATTAACCCTGAGTATGTTATACTCAGAGAAAACGTAATTCAAACAATCCAAACTTTTGTCTCCAGTGGAGACAGACATAGCCAAGGTCTCAGAAGCATTTGCCAAATTGCATATATCATATAGTCACTTTTTCCAGCAAGGAATTACTCTTTTTTTACCATTTTTTTTCTCTGCTAGTACCTACAAAATGTGAAGTTCACTTCACCTAAATTTGTATCCAGCTATCGAAGTGGTTCGGGTTCCACTTCGTTAACATATTAGGATTGTTCGAGTTTTTGCTTACCGTTCAGGGAGAGAATACTATGTAATAGAAAACCATTATTTTTCAATCAAGCATGATGTGCATGCTCTGCATTTGACATTTATCAACTCAAAATCGGTATAGGTATTGAATTTTTGAAGAATATAGCCAAATTTCGATAATCATACCAAAATGTCTAATACCAGCGATATGGGAGAATCACCTTCGACACCTTCACCGGCAGAATGGTCAAATTTTTCATTTGGCAAATGCATGATTCAGTTCTTTATTTTTTCAATCAAATTCTCTGAGCTCTCCGTAGGCGAGCGGCCTAAGGTGCTGAAATTATGGTAGCTAGTTGAACTGATTGGAAGAGACGTGGGTTCGATTCCGGCCTCGAGTAATCTTTTTTTTTAATTTTTCATCTTCTCTTCATTTTTCATCGTTTCATTTCTCGAAGTAATACTACTAATTACAATTCTGTAGAATTTTCCAAAGAAATGCGTTTAATTAGTATTATTGTGGGCAATACAAATATAAATATAATATTTGTAGTTATTCACTATTTATCGGGTGTAGATGAAATAGCGTATGCAACTCTCATGTAATGGTTATCACATGATCGTTGCATAATATACTATTATAAAATAACTAATAGCCATTCCATACGAATTATTTTCGTGTGTCAACTAGGTACTGTCTGTTAATAATCCACGAGCCACTAAGGAGCGTCCGACTTTCGATAAAATAATAATGGTTCTGGGACTGTCGGTTCTGGATTATTTCATGGCGCAATAAGTTTTGCTTGAGACTGTAATCTTACTAGAACTGTGCTTGAAATCAGAAGTTGAAGAAACCTTCTGAATGCTCAAAACAACTATAATCGTCCTAGAACCATGATCAAATTCAGAAGTGGATCAAACCTTGCACAAACTCTCGAATGAGTACTCACTCTCATGAAAGAAGTGTGAGAAACTACCATCATGTAATTTTGCCTTCGGACTCCATATTCAGACTATTTCAGCTATTGTATCGTACTCGGCTTCCAGTTGAATCCAATTATCTCAAAGAGAATAAGAACCCGTCAAAAAAACTTATTGGGTTGAAAGACTAGTCACAATTGTTCTGATTTCATTATTGATTTTACACTTCAATATATTTCATATTTTTTATGTATATCATTTTCTGATTTTTGAAATTGAATTTTTTGATCAACCTTCATTTCAATTTCGGTTTTGATCAGTTCTTTCAGCTTTTATTTCAATATAACTCTTTAATTTTTTTTTTAACCAGGAGCTCAACCCATTGAATATTCACAGTTCCAAGATTATAGTTGAAAAACACATTCTTTGGCAATGTTTTTACCTCACCGATGACACCTGTGTCTCTTGATTGGTGGAATGGATTGATTGTATTGTTATGATATTTCCTCAGGTTCGTTTTTTAAAACTCCAAACAACACTTCACTATTTTTATTACAACTGTTTATCACGATACAACTCGATACAGTCATTCCAACGCTCTGTAATAAAACTCCCTACTAGAAATTCTCTTCTTCGACTTCTGCATTTAGCAGTACCAAAGCTCTCCCCGATAAAAACTCGATGATCGATTTCTCCACGCGTATCAAGAGTTCCTGGAAAAATGGCGTTCTCTCTTCGACCCCTCATATTATTTTGCGTTTACGAGCGGCAGGGCCGGCGTTAGGAGATTTCGTAACTATACATTTTTTATTGAAAAAAATCTTTCTTGGTCTAGCCATTTATTCGATTCCTTTGTGGGAACTAAGAGTGGCCCGAATACTTTTTGATTGAATCACCAACGAAGGCCAGTTTGTTGGAGTTTGGATGCACACAATCTCTCGTTTGTTTATATCTTCCGTGAACTCCTGTGGATTTTCTTCTGATACTGTTGCCAACAACTGGGCAACAAAAAAACTCTCTCATGGATAGCAATGAAAAATAACCATAGTAGAACCTATCACATTAAGTGAAGTAGCAAATTCATCACCAAAAAATCAGCAATTCGCCTTTAAACGCCATATGGTACTAACATCGTTATCCTCGAAAGGCTCCGTGTATAGTGTCATATTTTTATTTTTGCGGATATTAGGAGTTAGAAGTTTATTTCAATGATGGAACATTCTGCTCTGAAAAATGCTGTGATGCACTGTGCTCATGATGGTTTCCTTTGAGACTTCAAATGTTTTTGCTTTTTTTCGTTGCTCTTGAGCTTATGAACTCCTCAAATTCTCTTCGGACTTGAATAGGAGTTTCACAAGAATTTCAGAATGCGATTTAGACAAAAACCCAAGAATATTCCTCAGACAATCTATGATTATACCAAATTATTTGAAGTTGAAAGTGGGCGAGTCTAACAAAGGCGCCCTTCTCAATTCATTGAATCATTATCTCTCAAGAAAAATTACGTGAAATCAAAGACCAGGAGTGATTTCGCTTCAGCTCTTGATGATCTGTTAGTCGCAGATCGAACTTCTCTATTTCAACAAATCTGGAGAAAAAACTGTACTCAAATGAAACGAATAAATCTCAGGAATCATGATGTAGACGGATAAGAACGTCTTCCTTCATTATTCTCCGAACCCATCCATCTGCCTTTCATGATTGAAGGTGCACAACTGGCTCAGAAAAAAAATCGGGGAAGCTGTCTGAATAACAATGTATTCATTTACCCCAGAGTAGAAATTTGGATGGTGTGGAAAACTCTTATACAACCAATTCACCAGCTCCGGCTCACCGCAAGAGAATCTCGTTCCAAACGTGCAGTTTCTCCTGAACCAAATCGTCGAGCCAATCAGTTACATTATCCTTTTCCCACCATGAAGAATTTCTACACATTCACCTTGATTTTTTTCAATCAACTGTTTATTTCAGTTTCCTTGTCGAAATTCAACGCCTTTTCATAATATTCCAAGATTGCTTTTCGTTTGATATCTCATTATTACTCAAAATTTTAATTTCTCATTTTGAATTTTGGTTGGGTTCCCAATTCCCCTGTTTTATTTTTTACTATTTTTACTTTGGTGTTGTTACTTTCTTTGGCAATATGGAATTTCGAACAAATGCCATCCAACGAGGAACATTTTCAAGTACATTCAAATGGAATGTTCTGCGATAATGTTCCTCGTGTAGAGTTTCGCATGACATAAAACAATACTGTTGAAAAATGGTAATTCATCTTGTTCGTAATACTTTCCTTACGGATTTTTTTTCCTTTTTCGTAATAATAGGTTATACGAAGATTTTTCATTTACTATAGACATTTCAAAAACCATCACTTTTCCTAAATATTACAAATCATTCCATCTCTGGCCATTCCATCGCGGTCGATATGAAAAATACACTCGTTTCACCCTTTTGCTGCGAGCTTGCAGACGTGTCTAACCTCTTCCTCTTGCTGATTTTTCTGCAAGAGAACCAGCAATTCTATAGAATTCCTTGCTGAATTGATTGCTCCTTAGACCATCAACCATCAGAAATTCAAAATGACCAACAATTTGTATCTCTTCCCCCTTTGAAAGGGGCTTTCTGTCGTGTGGAGCTGAAGTTGAAAAAATGTGTCAACCTCAATAAATAAAGTCAATTCCTATCTGGTGCATTTTATTCCCGTTATTTGTATTCTATTTTTGTTCCATCATTCTGGACTCCACCCAGAATTATTGATCAATTTATTTTTAATAGTGTTATTATTTGCTCAAGAGTTCGTTTCTCCCATACATAGTCCAGAAACTGAATTTCTACTTGTCATAATCTTTATTTGCTTATTACCGAATTGATTGTGTAAATTTATAGCGAATTACCTATACACTCATCTACTACATACTGCTCCTATTCATTCGCAAACTTTCTTCCAAATATTTCATGTTAATTTTCATTGTTGAAATTGTGTTTCGTCACCGAATCTGAGATGTAATATCTCGGAGTGAAACTACAAGCATGGAATGAACAAGATGATCTATAATCTAAACCATCAACAAAATTATTGAACGGATATGAAATTTAAGTATGGATATCACGTATCCACAGTTACGGCTGTAGACACGTTCAATCATAGTTTAGGAATGGTACCAAACAACGTTTCATTTTTCTATTCGTGAGTCATAATTTTCAACCTTCATATGAACCTGATTGAAGTGTGCCATTGAAAATATCAGATTCACTACTTGTCGTTTGTGAGGTTTCACTCTCACTTGCGATTCAGAACTTGTTAATAGACGTTCATTGTCATATCATATTTTATCCTCCAATTCCAGATTCAATGCTAATCATTCCGAAATTGATATTTATTTTTTTGTCCTACCTCATCGTATTATTTCAGCCTTTGTCACGTTCTTTGAGGATACATATTCATTTTGGGAATTACAGTATTATTGATCATTTTTCAGGATTTGTTCAAATGTGGTTGACAACGTTCCTTGCTTTGTTTCAATGGACTCCCATTGCCTATATTATTCATTTTATTGAAACCTTTTGAAAACTCATGAGATAAAGGAATATGATTTGAAACAATAAAATACGAATAACAGAGTTGAAATGCATGCTTAGTCAACAATCAAATTCATGAATTCTAAAAATGAAATTCATTGAGTAGAAATCACTATAAAGAAAGCAAATCGAACGGAGAATGAAAAACTGTCAAAACCAAGTTCCAAGTTGAGGGTACTCATGACATTTCAATTATTACTATCCTTCATGTCCCAATTTTTTTCACAAAAATCTATGACCCACGGTGAATATAAAGTTTGGAATTTCAAAATAGCATTGTTGTTCAAAAGGGATCCGGATAGAAACGACCTAATTAAAACATCGTCTCAGTTATAAGAGAATTCAATATTACTACTTTTCTTCGGGTTTGAAGGCCGTCGTTCTTTGGAATTTCTTCCGGACGTTTCGCTAGCGCGAGTGGCTAGCTTCTCCAGAGGCTAACTCATCTTGACTATTATTCCGATGACACATTATAGTCAAGATTAGTGAGCCTCTGAAGAAGTTAGCCATTCAGGAAGAAATTCCAAAGAACAACGGCCTTCAGACCCGAAGAAAAGTAGTAATACTGAAAACCTCGGCCGCGAAAGCCTTAACCATTTTGTCGTTATACGAGAATTTCTCGAAAAAAATATATTTTTATATTCAGAGGAGACATAACGGGGTATTCAATTCGTGTTCAAAGAATAGTTGATGGATATAATGTTCTAGAGAACTATATTTTTCATTTTCGAATATTTACATCCCATATTCTGGAAGAGATTCGCTATCAAAAAAGTTTCATCTACAAAATTCCAATGAATTCTCTACCTCGACATCGAACACTCGATGGTGACAAACCAGCATTTGTAATTCTAGCATAGAATTTCACTGTCTTCAGAAACACTATCAGAAATATTTGGCAAATATTTATTCACAACTTACACACCAGATCCTCTATGATTTGAGTTCCATGAACTTATTTTCGAAAGGTCTCTCCATTAATGAAATACTTGCCTTATGGAAACAAAACCATTTTATTTCCCCATGTTTCTACTCACAAAAGAATGTTTTTGCAGCGTACCTATAAAATAATTATATGGTTTTCAGGAATACCATATCTATGTTATTTCATCGTTAGCAAAGGCAAGGATTCTGATTATGATATGTTTTTATCGATCTATTATTGAAAAATCCTTGAGAGCAATTATCGCAAATGATGAATTCCTATGTAAATCCAAACAATCTCAACAATAGCAGCAATATTTAGTACGATTTCTTCAAGCTTCACCTACACCAGGTTTAAAAAAAAGTTAAACGTGTACCCTGTCTCCCACGTCCAAATATACTTCCTAATCGAAACAATTTCTCACAAACATGAAATTTGACATTGGCCATCAAATTAATTACCGAGGTCAACTGAGTATTGTATGCATATCATGCACCGAGAACTTGGGGAATAATAATAATTATTAAATTATCAACAGTTTCTATAAATAAAGTGGAATTATTCAATCGCTGAATGGTGGAATATACGTTTCCTACCGAAATTCAAACTGGTTGAAATTACTAGTTCATTTGAAGAGTTGGCCAGTTGGTAGCATTTTGAGAAAGTGATGGCCTAACTTGTAATATTTTAGAATACCATTACTTTCCCTAATTTTTTTTTTGGGTATCGAAAAATACTACTTGACGCAACTATGAAGGGAAATTTAATTAAAAAAAAAAGATGTATTCCAAGTCAAAAAATCAATCTTACAAAGTAGGCATTGGCAATCCATGTATAAACAAACACCCGGGCGTCGTTCTAGTCAGGTGAATAATCTTATCACTTATCCATTCTCATCAAAATATCGTTTCTCGACGCAGGAGTTTTTTTTTGTCGAAGTTAACTTGACATTTCGATGAGAATTTTGTTGCCTGGCAACTCCACGAAAAAAAAATGCCTCTGAAAAAAAACGAGTGCGTAGGGCGACTAATTTTTTCTGGTAGTTTTGTGAGTTAATTTGCCGGAAGGCAACTAAACTCGAATCATAAATGTCAAGTTTTCTTCGACAAAAAAAAAGCTCTAGTGTTATTCGGTACGACAATTTAATGAATACAGTTTAGTTCATTCAATTCAACGGAAAAGTACAATTGTTAAAAACACAATTCATATATTTCATTTTCACAGATCAGATATACTCTTTTGACAACGCAAGTGAAAAATTGACAAAGACACCGTCAAAGATTTGTTTCCAATTCTGATTGCCATGCTCTGAAGGGTTAGGTTCCGTTTTCTCGCTGAAAAACTTAGGGCAAAGTTTTTTCGCTGTCATAATGACAAAATCACGGCGGCTTATGGGATATTTTATACATGAGTTAAATTGTCACAAAAAATAGTCGAGCGCATCATCTCACTTTCTGTTTCTATGTATCAAATTACTCATTTATCCTGGCATTGAAAATCGGGCCCTTAACCATTTATTACATTTTTCGGGTCGTCTTGCTACGGCGAATTTTTCCTACGTCAAATTCTTCCTACGGCGAATGTCATCCCCTCAACTACTGTGGTCATTAAATCACGAACGTTTCCGATGATGCTCCATACACCCCATTGTGGAAATTTTCGACGCAGGAACAATTCGACGGTGGAAGAATTCGGCGTAGGGAGAATTCGACGTAGGAATACGCACCAACATTCTTCATTGAATCAGATTATATGTTCGTACAAAAAAAAATTTAAACGCTTTCTTATTATATTCAATTAATTTACCTGCTGAGGATTACTATCCTTTGACTGTCACCTCTAATTTTGGACGTTCTTATAATATTTGAGCCTACACATTTGTGAAGAACCGATACCTAGGCGCAATAGTATTTGAATAATAGTTAGTGATTAACCAAAGGAAATAAGATAGCAGCGCCGTAGCGGAACTTTTTGTAAGCTTTTACATAAGGATACTTGTTGGTCTATATCAGGTTTATATTGTGTATTTCAAAGAACCACCAAAGTACTTTTGAGGATATCGTTCCTTTTGTGTGTGTGTGTTTTTGTAAATTAGATTATTCAACTCAAATTAATTTGTAGACTCTGAGAAAAGGGGTAATCTACTCAGCTATGTGACATGAGATGCATTTTTGAAATTCTCAATACTCTGAAGGATAAATTTCAAATTTATTTCTACGGAATAGTTTTCTGAGTTAGGAACAGTTTTTTATTCAATAGTAGATGAAGACCATGTTTTCTAAAAAATGGTCGGGAAAGTCATCTTTTATTCCAAGAATAACCCAGCGATTTTCTTTACTTGGATCGATTGAGTGAAATGAACAAGCTTTGTCAATAAGAGTGAATCTTGAATAATAAAGAATATTTTGTTTGATTCATTGACTATGAAAAGCTCATCGGAATCAAATTTTCAACCCACATTTTGTGTTCAAAGTACAGTTTTCTTTGGAACTCATGCTGCCATTATTGAAAGAAGACTTACATAATGCTCTCATCACTCTCGAAATTCCAGCTGAGCGTCATATAATGTGAGCCGTCTTTGGGTATGTGACGCCATGTATTCCGAAGAAAACTGTTTCTTGCACATGAGATGTGTTGTAATTTGTTGGGAGATACATTTGTATTATTGGTTGGTTTGTATCGAACGATTCAAGTATGGAAAATCCGTCATCAGCTCGTCGATAGTACATTTTCTGCATTTGAAGTTTTTACAGATTTCTGTAATTCATCCAATTCTGCTGAAAAGTTCAACAACCGCCACAAGAATGTGGCACAATACTTCTCACTGGGATTGAATTGATGAGAAATCAATACTCTATTCGTACTACTGAGATTGGATGCGAAATGGTACAAAAATTTCACAGTTTCCTATACGATTAACAATTGGTTTACAATACAACGGTTTCGCTATACAATAGCCTTCTGAAGCAGGGTAAACGATTGATGGATGGATTTCCATGAAGTATCAGCCACTTCAATTCAGTTATAGGAATGAATACTCTAACTTGGAACTAAATTCATATTATCTGCTCTTCTATTGAAGATGCCATCTTTGTGGTCAAGATGCGCAACAATTGCGAACATTTTCCGTATTGTGAATAGAAAATTGAGCTCTGCTGAGAGAGGTTTCATTGTTCAATGTGAAAAAGAAGAAATCGCCATTTTCGCGATAGAAAATAAGATCGCAGCGCTAGCGCGGAGAAACAGGAAACTGTCCATCGTTATATTGTCATGTTTACATTTGCATGTGTATATATGGAGCTTCGTGTTCTCTTTGTTCGTGAAATTTTTATTTTCGAATTAATTTCTGTGTGAGAAGTGACTCAATCGACAGTTGAATACCTAAAGAACATTTCATTAAAAAAATCGAAGGTTTTTCATTATCAAAACATTGTAAAATTCGAAATAATCGAGGTTGTTTCTAGATGAGACTTGGATTCATGAGTTTCTGCTATCTGGTTGATGCCATTCTTCCTAATTAGAACTATCCATTACACACTAAATTTTACATTATCACCCATACCGTAGAGATCGCATCAAAAATCAACTGGTTTCTATCCAGAACTAGAAAAAAAAAAAAGTAAATTTAAGCTCACAATAAATGAAAACAGCAAATCTCTTGAATATCTTCACAATCGCTATTAAAGCTCAAACACACCCAAAAATCATAAAAATCCAAAATGATACTGAAGAGTCAACAAAACATCATAAATACATGCAAACTAGAGTATGGCGATCTAATCATTGAGTGTTCTCGCAAAAGTCAATAGGGAGCGTATCGCTTATTATCTATCGCGAATTTTACGAGATACGGGGTTCCTTGTCATTAAATCACGAGCTGAGCTTATAGTTAGTTCACTTCCGAACATTGGCTAACAATGCTAACATTCCTCTCAAAGATTCACTATATCACATGAGCTAGTTGAATCGATTCTACTCTACTCATTTGGAGTCAATGGCTGTATTCTTGGAATGAAATCTTATACGACTTTATGTTGTATCTCAGTTCAACACATCTAGTCCATATCGCTTCTACGTCACTCTATTCGATAATGGGACCCCACTGGTCTCCGTGATATTTCGAGTCGAGCAAATGTAACATTATATCTGAATAAGTTCTTCATTAGTGCAGAAACTTTTTTGCTGTAGATGAAATAGTTTGCCAAGAGTTCACCATTCTATATTTATGAAGTTGATCATTTTTGTGAACGTGCTCATGTATTTTTGAGGAACTGTAATAATTTGCACCAACAAATGTCGTTCCATTTCATATATCTATCTTTCGAGCTATCATTTGAAACATTGATGTGTATCTTCATGCCTATTTCCCACGAAGAACTTCCAGAGTATATTCATATTTCGAATGAAATTATTTCGTTCAGTTTTTACTCCCCGTATTTTCTAGTAATCCATTTCACTTCAATGATCTCACCTTGTTGAAGTCAACAACATGCTCACTTTTCCCATGGCTTTTCCGTTGACCCTATTACACAACAGAAAATCTATATTTGATTATACCTGTTATGTAGCCTTGCATTGTGAAAATGACAGAAATAATTATTCACTCCACAAATTATGGGAATTTTCACTGACAGTTTACAGAATTATCAATTTGTATCAAGTATACCTATAATAACAGTTTTGGTTTCGAAAATTGTGCCTGAAATATTTATTTGATTTTTAATGTTACCATCATTTCTCCTTATCATGAATGAACATAGTATTTATCCACGATAGAAATAATGCTTAGCCATCAATAAAAAAATCCTCTCTTGTATTTATATATGAATCTTACGATTGCGCCTAGAAGGCAGAGCTTCGAGCGGGCAAGGGTCGGCAAATTGTCTTAGGTGCCGAAGCGCTCTGGGGCGTCTTACTGATTTTCATAGTAGTGCATTATTTGCTATTGAAACTGTGGGGAAACCTATAAAAACTCACAGTGCTGCCAGCTATCAAATCCAGATATTCCACGTACCAGGATTGACAACTAACAATTGCCTATCACACCGAGCCGGTCAGAAAAATTCTGTCCCGGCCACGGATTGAAACAGCAGTATCTGAAGTCAATCAGATTTCTTCGCATTTATCTTTGAGATGGGTGACCGGATACTTGGATATACTTCCACGCCTCATACTTTTAGCCTACCTCACAGCAATATCGATATTGATATACATATTGAACGTACAAGGAACATATTGACCAACCTTAAATCATTCGCACTCAAAGCGCGTTTCCTCAGCAAAGTCAGAATCTTCAGGAGAGAAGAAAGTTGATACTTTTACTTTAGTGAAAGTTTAATTAAAATCTATGGAAAGTGTTCACTTTTTCAATTGTTTAGTTATAAATAATATCTATAATGGTGATGATGTTGATGATACATCAGTTCGAATACCCAAAGAAACTACCCAACAATTAGATCCCACAGTGTAAGATTTTGTTGACCTTTCTGAAAAATTCAACCCATGACAATCAGTCAAATGTATCCGTTGTAGGTACCCACCGGTACATTATTAGTTGTAGTAATAGATATACCCTGTGTAGTTACAGTTACTGGAGTAATGTCAAGATGACAGTAATTAATTAATAAACAGATTTGTCAAATTGATTCTTCAAGATTGCAAAGGCTTCGAATGAAACTTTTAAAATATATCAATTCAGTACCTTCCTGGTAAATTTCTGCACGTTGCAGATTTTTTGTCAAGGAATTATAGTAGTGAATTTGTTGAAGATAATCAAGACTTGAGAGAAGTTGTTCATACAGTTGAAAAATATTTGAGAATGAGTGAGAATAAAAAGGTAGAATTCAGGAAACACACAGTATCTGATACAATTTTGCAAAAAGTGATAGAGTTTTGCAGAAGTGGTTGGAATAAAGACTTGTGCTTAGAAGGTGATTTGAAAATATATCATCAATTGAAAGAGGACATTCATGTCATTGAGGGATTGGTATTTTATAAAGATGCGGTAGTGGTCCCTTTCAAGTTGAGACAATCAATGTTGAAAGTAATACATGAAGGTCACTTTGGAGTCAACAGAGCTGGAGATAGGGCTAAAAGTGTATTATTCTGGCCAGGTATGTCTAGGGATATTGAGAAGATGGTTAGCAGTTGCTCCACTTGTAAATATTTCAGGAACAATAATATAAAAGAGCCTCTCATTGAGCATGAAATACCTGACTTACCATTCCAGAAAATTGCCACAGATATTTTACAATTTGGGAATAATAATTACATTGTTATTATAGATTATTTGACTAAATGGCTAGATGTTATTCCTCTACCAAGTACACAGAGTAGTGATGTCATTTCAGCACTGAAATGTAGTTTTTCGGCATATGGTGTTCCCGATGTTGTTATTTCAGACAACATGCCCTATTCATCCATGGAGTGCAAAGAAATTGCAGATGAATGGGGATTTCAATTCGAAACAAGTAGTCCTAGATATCCTAGGTCTAATGGCATGGCAGAGCTTGCTGTACAGGTTGCAAAAAATATGCTGAGAAAATCGAATGAATTAACATCTGCTCTGATGGAATACAGAAATACACCAATAACAGGTTTGAAAAAGTCTCCAGCAGAGCTCCGTTTTGGTAGAAGACTAAAAACATAAATTCCTATCGTTGAAAAGGTGAACCAGAACATTACTGACTTCAAAGTTGCTCTGGAGTCTAAGAGAAAATTAAGTAAATCTTACTATGACCAACGAACTCGGGAAAGGTGTAGTTTTGAAGTTGGTGAATCTGTTCTGTATAGAAATGGCAATCAGTGGCATCATGCAATTATAACGGCAAAGCATTCATCTCCAAGATCTTACTATATCAAAACTGATCAAGGTAGTGTTTTGAGGAGAAATACTCGTGATTTGAGAAAAACTAAAAATGTAACTCGAGACAAATCTGATTATTTTCAACTGACAACAGCTGTGGATAATCAAAGTTCAGGTTCAAATATTGAAAATGATTTGTCCCATAATAACAATAACCCAAATGTTGTAGATGAGGATGATGAAAATAATAGTACTGGGAGAGTGTGTAAAAGGGTAGTAAAACGTCCCAGAAAGTTTGATGATTTCCATCTGTATTGAATCATTTACAATAGGTTGAATGATTGATTTGTATAACCATATATAAAAAATTGTGTTTATGTTTTAGTTTGTTGAGAGAGGAAGGTGTAGTAATAGATATACCCTGTGTAGTTACAGTTACTGGAGTAATGTCGAGATGACAGTAATTAATTAATAAAAGAGACTGATACAAGTAAGATGCCTAAAACATCTTAGATACAAGTAATGTTTTATTATCAATATTACTACATTAGTAGCATCTGAACTACCCACATGACATATTCCCTATAAAATTGTCTTGCGAGTTGCCTCTCTTACCCTGCCACAGAGATCATCTTCCCACTGGGCTCTGAATCATCTTCCTTAGTTAGAGTAGATAATGGTTCGAGAAGTGAATGACTTTTCCACTACCAGAAAAGAACAAGCAGGACTCATTGGATATTCAACGATCTTTCATCTAGTTCTTGGGTGTGGAATTTCTTCCAAAGATCTGACGATCTCAGTGCATATTTCATCGTTTTCACATAACGCGATAAGTCGGAAAAAAATTGTCAATATAATACCTTCCATAATTTGGAGATACCAGCTCTGTATTTGAAGCTGTGTTAATAATCTTTCTTACCAAATATTTCAAAACTGCCAATAATCCTCTGTTGGACTTGGAGTGTGATCTAACAAAAATGGATAATAATAAGATTGAAGAGAACGAACAGGCTCCACAGCCACATATTGCGATGACCTACAGGATTTCTGTATAGCTTATCCAATCCATCTTGGCACACTCAGATACTTTTTCAGTTGCACACTGGTATTGTAGACCATGATGAAAGAAACAACACCTACTAAGAATAAATTTCAACACAGTTAACACATATAATAGGTGTTTTTTTATTTCAGTATACTTCACAGGGATTGCTGGGCATTATGAGTTCTGTGCCAAGATGGATTGGATAAGCTGTATTCCTAACGGTATTGAGAATTTTGATTATTGAGTATATGTACCGTAGTTTCTAATAGTCTACCGCAGCGAACAGCATCCTGTGAGTGCATCACGAAGTGGAAGCTTTTTATTCAGTGATAGAAACAGAAACTGATCAATTGGCTTTCTCTGGCAAAATGACATGAGCCATTCAGTAATTTTCTGACATGATGCCATTCCAAGTGCGTTTCTATTGAACGAGTTCCTATTATCGTAATTCTTGCTGGGTGTGTCTTTTCGAGAGCCCACAGAAGACAGGGGTATTGACTTCTTAAAAGACTTCAACTTTCTCATAACCTTTTATTTCCTTGTGACCTGCCTGGGAAACATGGATATCACAGATAGATATCAACTGGAGCACAACTTAAAAAATATCACAGTCTCCTGCACGACTCTCACCGACAGTTGTTCACAAAACCGCGACATGTGTTTCGCTATACAATAGCTTCCTCAGGAAGGAGACTGATATTTTTGTTAATATGAATTCTCATCAAGTATCGGCCAGTCTAATTTAATGGCAGAACACAACTATTTTCCTGGCTAATACTCGGCCAGATACTGAATTAAGTGTATTGTTCGTTTATCACTTCTTTGCCGTTTAACAATGCCATCTTTCTAGGTCAGAGAAGATAATGGTCCGAGAGGTGAATGACTTTTCTACTACCAGACAAGAACAAGCTGGACCCATAGGATAATCAATAATCTTTCATCTAATTCTTGGATTTGGAATTTCTTCAAAGATCTGATGATCTCAGTGCTTATAACATCTTTTTCAAATAACGCGATTTGTCAGAAAAAAGTATGCCAATATATTTCCTTTCATAATTTGGAGTACCAACTATGTAGACGAAATGCACATCGAGAACAGATCTTTTCAGTTTTTTTCTCAGCTATGTTGATAATCTTTCACTTTCATACCAAATATTTGAATAATGCCAATAATCCTCTGTAACAAAAACATGCTCTTCAACGAATTATTTTCATGGGAGAAGACACTATTTTTAGAGCTGTTGGAGTGTGATCTAACAAAAAGGATATTAATAAGATTGGGACTTGTGAGAAAACGAACAGGAACAACAGCCACATATTACGATAACCTACAGGATTTTTAAAAACGTGTTCCTGACGTATTGAAAATTTCAAATACCGGGTATATTATGTACTGTAGTTTCTACTGGACTTACACAGCGAACACCATCCTGTGAGTGCATCACCAAGTGGAAGCTTTTTATTCAATACTAGAAACTGATCAATAAGCTTTCTTCGGCAAAATGACATGGACCTTTCACTTAGTTTTTAACATGATACCATTCCAAGTGCTACTGGGTATGTCTTTCCGAGGGCCCACGGAAGACAGGAGTATTGACTTCTTTCTCTTGTAGGACTTCAACTTTCTATAACCTTTGATTCGCTTGTGACCTGCCTGGTAAACATAGATATCTGATAAAAATATCACAGATTGAAGACTCACGGCCGGCAACTAATGAATTTTTAGGTGCTTCCGAGCTTCTGAGCCGTGGTCCACAGTTTTTAAGGCCTGACGTTTCGTCTGCATCTGCGGCAGACATTCTCAAAGGCGATGCGGCAATAGTCGAAGTATCCTTCTCTTCTGCGAGGCCTTTGATCTGATGTGGTACAGATGATGAGTCACCCTTTATCGAATCTGGGTTCGGACGGTCGATTGATTCTAATTGATTATTCGAAAGCGTCTTTTCCCTCATTGGAAGGGTCCATGCATTTTGAATCGCTGGCATCCAGGTTCTATGAACCACATCAGATCAAAGCCTCGCAGCAGAGAAGGATACTTCGACCTTTGCCGCATCGCCTTTGAGAATGTCTGCCGCAGATACAGACGAAACGTCAGGCCTTAAAACCTGTGGACAACGGCTCAGAAGCCCGGAAGCACCTAACAATTCAAAAATATCACAGTTTTCTGTACGATTCTCACTGACAATGGGTTTACGAAACCACGACATGTGTTTCGCTATACGATAGCCTCCTCAAGCAAGAAATTGTGATATTTTTGTCAATATGGATATCCACCAAGTAGCGGCCAGTCTAATTCATTGTTGGGACACAACTATTACAATGGCTAATACTACGCTGGATATTGAACTATGTTTAATTTCCGTTAACCACCTCCTTGCCATCGTTTCCCACAGTTTTTCCTTCGCGTATCGATGAACGGGATAGATAGCAACGAAGTGGAGTACACGTAGCTCACGCACAACCTTGCATTGTGCCCGACCTCAAGGAAGTTCCTTGTCGGACTCGAACTCCCAAATTTGCGATCGCAACACCTCTGCCAATTAGTGAATGTATCCATTGTACCCTCCGGCACACTATGAGTAGCATCTGAACAACCCACATGACACATCAATCCACAGAAATCATCTCTCCACTGGGCTCTGAATCAGTCAAGTCATACTGACTCGGCTACTACTGATCAATCTTCTTCGCCCAACATTTTGACAGTGCCATCTTCCTTGGTCAGAGAAGATGATGGTCCGAGAAGTGAGTGACTTTTCCACTACCAGACAAGAACAAGCAAGCCCTATTGGATATTTAACGAGCTTCTTGTTTTATCCATACTCAAACAAAAAATGTCATCCTTATCATTTCAAAAATTGACATTTTTAATTTCTTTTTTCTATTCATGTAGTATCTACATCTAATTTTTCAACAGAATATCCTGGAAAATGTTTCAAATTATTTAGAATAGAGTTGTGGGGTCCACTGCCAACAAATTTCTTGCTGTACTCCACCATGAATGAAAAAAAATAATAATAATTCATTGTACTTGTTCTTTCTGGTATGTGTTTCGAGTATGTTTTAATAGCTTCGGCTCATGTGGCTAATGATAATTAGGGAAAATGTTTAGTGAAGGTAGATTCTTCATATTTCGAAAAAATAGTAGTAGTAGTAAAATTTTTAAAAGATTCATTGTTTATGAAATTCAACTCGAATAACATGAAATGAATTGTGTTAGGCTGAAAAGTGAATTAAATTCATCGATAAATAAAAAAACTGCAATAATTCGCTATCAGATCTTTCACATACATCTCTGGTATCTCAAAAAATTATATTTTGAAAATATTTCATGGGCTTATCAATCTTATAAATGATAATTCTTCATATGTGAATATTCAATTCAATTCACTTAATCCCAAGAAGCACCTTTTTTATAGAGGGATATAAAATTATGTACGATATGTGAAATAAATACAAAGAAATGTAAAAAACATGTATTGAAAAAGCCAGTCGAATCAGTAAAATTTTAATTTATGTTATTGTTTCAATATACGATATTTTGAATTAATTTTTGAATTTATTCTTCAACTTTATTTCTGATTAATATATCTTGTTTCATGATCATGAGGATTTGAATTCTGGTTAAAAACTGAGGCTGAATGCTTTTTAGCAGTTCAATTCAATGTTGGAACACAACTATTACCCTGACTAATACTCCGTCGGATATTGAATTACGTGTACTTTCCCTTTATCACCTCCTTGCCCTCGTTTCCACTTTTTTATGGAGGGATATGAAATTATGTACAATATGTGAGATAAATACAAAGAAATATAAAAAAACATGTGGGTAAAATGCCAGTCAAATCGGTGAAATTTCAATTAATGTTATTGTTGCAGTATATAGAGTTTTGAATTGATTTTTAAATTCATTTCTCAACTTCATTTTTGATTATTATATCTTCTTTCATGATCATGAGGATTTGAATTCTGGTTGAAAACTGAAGCTAAATGCTTTATAGCAGTTCAAATCAATGTTGGAACACAACTATTACCCTGACTAATACTCCGCCAGATATTGAATTACGTGTACTTTTCATTTATCACCTCCTTGCCATCGTTTCCACTTTTTTATAGAGGGATATAAAGTTATGTACAATATGTGAAATAAATTCAAAGAAATATAAAAAGTGGCGAAAAAGCCAGTCGAATCAGTAAAATTTTAATTTATGTTATTGTTTCAATATATGGTGTTTTAAATTAATTTTTGAATTTATTCTTCAACTTTATATTTTTGATTATTATATATTCTTTCATGATCATGAGGATTTGAATTCTGGTTGAAAACTGAGGCTAAATACTTCATAGCAGCTCAAATCAATGTTGGAACACAACTATTACCCTGACCAATACTCCGCCGGATATTGAATTACGTGTACTTTTCGTTTATCACCTCCTTGCCCATCGTTTCCACTTTTTTATAGAGGGATATAAAGTTATGTACAATATGTGAAATAAATACATTGAAATATAAAAAACATGTGGTGAAAAAGCCAGTCAAATCGGTAAAATTTTAATTTATGTTATTGTTTCAATACATAGTGTTTCGAATCAATTTTTTAATTTATTCTTCAACTTTATATTTTTGATTATTATATATTCTTTCATGATCATGAGGATCTGAATTCTGGTTTAAAACTGAGGCGGAATGCTTTATAGCAGCTCAAATCAATGTTGGAACACAACTATCACCCTGACTAATACTCCGCCAGATATTGAATTACGTGTACTTTTCATTTATCACCTCCTTGCCATCGTTTCCACTTTTTTATAGAGGGATATGAAGTTATGTACAATATGTGAAATGAATTCAAAGAAATATAAAAAGTGGCGAAAAAGCCAGTCGAATCAGTAAAATTTTAATTTATGTTATTGTTTCAATATATGGTGTTTTAAATTAATTTTTGAATTTATTCTTCAACTTTATATTTTTGATTATTATATATTCTTTCATGATCATGAGGATTTGAATTCTGGTTGAAAACTGAGGCTAAATACTTCATAGCAGCTCAAATCAATGTTGGAACACAACTATTACCCTGACCAATACTCCGCCGGATATTGAATTACGTGTACTTTTCGTTTATCACCTCCTTGCCCATCGTTTCCACTTTTTTATAGAGGGATATAAAGTTATGTACAATATGTGAAATAAATACATTGAAATATAAAAAACATGTGGTGAAAAAGCCAGTCAAATCGGTAAAATTTTAATTTATGTTATTGTTTCAATACATAGTGTTTCGAATCAATTTTTTAATTTATTCTTCAACTTTATATTTTTGATTATTATATATTCTTTCATGATCATGAGGATCTGAATTCTGGTTTAAAACTGAGGCGGAATGCTTTATAGCAGCTCAAATCAATGTTGGAACACAACTATCACCCTGACTAATACTCCGCCAGATATTGAATTACGTGTACTTGTCATTTATCACCTCCTTGCCATCGTTTCCACTTTTTTATAGAGGGATATGAAGTTATGTACAATATGTGAAATGAATTCAAAGAAATATAAAAAAAGTGGCGAAGAAGCAAGTCGAATCAGTAAAATTTTAATTTATGTTATTGTTTCAATATATGGTGTTTTAAATTAATTTTTGAATTTATTCTTCAACTTTATATTTTTGATTATTATATATTCTTTCATGATCATGAGGATTTGAATTCTGGTTGAAAACTGAGGCTAAATACTTCATAGCAGCTCAAATCAATGTTGGAACACAACTATTACCCTGACCAATACTCCGCCGGATATTGAATTACGTGTACTTTTCGTTTATCACCTCCTTGCCCATCGTTTCCACTTTTTTATAGAGGGATATAAAGTTATGTACAATATGTGAAATAAATACATTGAAATATAAAAAACATGTGGTGAAAAAGCCAGTCAAATCGGTAAAATTTTAATTTATGTTATTGTTTCAATACATAGTGTTTCGAATCAATTTTTTAATTTATTCTTCAACTTTATATTTTTGATTATTATATATTCTTTCATGATCATGAGGATCTGAATTCTGGTTTAAAACTGAGGCGGAATGCTTTATAGCAGCTCAAATCAATGTTGGAACACAACTATCACCCTGACTAATACTCCGCCAGATATTGAATTACGTGTACTTGTCATTTATCACCTCCTTGCCATCGTTTCCACTTTTTTATAGAGGGATATGAAGTTATGTACAATATGTGAAATGAATTCAAAGAAATATAAAAGAAGTGGCGAAGAAGCAAGTCGAATCAGTAAAATTTTAATTTATGTTATTGTTTCAATATATGATATTTTGAATTAATTTTTGAATTTATTCTTCAACTTCATTTCTGATTAATATATCTTGTTTCATGATCATGAGGATTTGAATTCTGGTTGCAAACTGGGGCTGAATGCTTTTTAGCAGTTCAATTCAATATCGGAACACAACTATTACCCTGACTAATACTCCGCCAGATATTGAATTACGTGTACTTTCCCTTTATCACCTCCTTGCCCTCGTTTCCACTTTTTTATAGAGGGATATGAAATTATGTACAATATGTGAAATAAATACAAAGAAATATAAAAAGCATGTGGTGAAAAAGCCAGTCAAATCGGTGAAATTTTAATTCATGTTAATTGTTCTAAAATTGTTCTGAAATTGTTCGTTATCGTTAACCAGCTGACGAACGTCAACCCTCAGAAGTCGAAACTTGTGCGAGCAATGGATCAACGAGGCCTTACCTTTTAACGTGCGATTACCCAGCACGGTGGCCCGGCGAGGATTCGAACCCCGGCCTTCCGCTTGATAGGCAGATATGCTAACCACTACACTACCGAGACCAATATATGTATGTATGTATGTTTCAATATGTGGTGTTTCAAATTAATTTTTGAATGTATTTTTAAACCTTATTTTTGATTGATATATCTTGTTTCATGATCATGAGGATCTGAATTCTGGTTAAAAACTGAGGCTGAATGCTTTTTAGCAGTTCGATTTCAATGTTTGAACACAACTATTACCCTGATTAATACTCCGCCAGATATTGAATCACGTGTACTTTTTGTTTGTCACCTCTTTGCCCATCGTTTCCACTTTTTTTATAGAGGAATATAAAGTTATGTACAACATGTGAAATGAATACATTGAAATATAAAAAACATGTGGTGAAAAAGCCAGTCAAATCGGTAAAATTTTAATTTATGTTATTGTTTCAATACATAGTGCTTCGAATCAATTTTTTAATTTATTCTTCAACTTTATATTTTTGATTATTATATATTCTTTCATGCTCATGAGGATCTGAATTCTGGTTGAAAACTGAGGCGGAATGCTTTATAGCAGCTCAAATCAATGTTGGAACACAACTATAACCCTGACTATTACTCCGCTAGATATTGAATTACGTGTATTTTTCATTCATCACCTCCTTGCCATCGTTTCCACTTTTTTATCGAGGAATATAAAGTTATGTACAATATGTGAAATAAATTCAAAGAAATATAAAAAGTGGCGAAAAAGCCAGTCGAATCAGTAAAATTTTAATTTATGTTATTGTTTCAATATATGGTGTTTTAAATTAGTTTTTGGATTTATTCTTCAACTTTATTTTTCATTTATATATCTTCTTACATGATCATGAGGATTTGAAATACTGGTTGAAAACTGAGGTGGAATGCTTTTTAGCAGTTGGATTCAATGTTTGAACACAACTATTACCCTGGCTAATACTGCGCCGGATATTGAATTACGTGTACTTTCCGTTTATCACCTCCTTGCCATCGTTTCCCACAGTTTTCCTTCGCGTATCGATGAACGGGATAGATAGCAGCGAAGTGGAGTACACGTAACTCACGCACAACCTTGCATTGTGCTCGACCTCCGGCTCCGGTGGCGGGGCACGCCCACCTCCGCAGCAGCCGGGCCGGACTCGAGCGCTCGATTTCGCGATCGTGACACCATAGACGCGCACGACGCCGGTCGGTGTTTACGTAGAGTGCAGTGAGTGGCGAGCGCGACGGTTTCCACGCAAGTGATACTATGTTGTCCTACTACCTATTCATTCTGGTATGTGAGTCTCGATTATTTTTCGATAGCTTCCGCTCGGTTGTCGCTAATGAGATTGTCGAGGAGATTTTTTTTTTGTGAAAGTGGATGTTGTATATTATGTCGCAAAGGGGATTTTCGATAGGGGTAATTACGATCGAACCTAAATATCATGATTGTCCTTAGGAAACTTGCGTTGTACATCATATTATTATAAAATGTTATTGAATCCCACCAAAAAAAGTAAATTGAAAAAAATAGGAGTGAATCATCCAAAGGAGTATATTTTTAGGATAAATCGAAAAAATGGTGAGAATAATTGTTCAAATTCATTTTCGATATCAACATTATTTTTCTCTCTTTTCCAATTTTTTTCTAGATTCTGATTATTTTTTATTTCATATATCCAGACTCAAGATTCCATTCCATAACTAATTGTGGATTATTTTTCGATAGCTCCGCTCGGTTGTCGCTAATGAGATTGTCGAGAAGATTTTTTAGTGAAAGTGGATGTTTATTATGTTGCAAAGGAGATTTTCGATAGCAGAAATTACAATCGCACCTAAATATCATGGTTGACTGTAGAAACATGCGTTGTAAATCATATTTTATGTTATTGAATCTCACCAAAAAAAAAAAATGGAAAAATTAGAAGTGAATCATCAATAGGAGTATATTTTTAGGATAAATCGAAAAAATGGTGAAAATAATTAATCGAATTCGTTTTCGATATCCACATTATTTTTCCTTTTTTTCCCATATTTCTCCAACGATTCTGATTATTATTTATTAGAATTAAGATTTCATTTCATAACTTATTCCGGAATATTTTTCAATGGCTTCCGCTCGGTTATCGCTGATGAGATTATCAAGATTTTTTTTAGCTAAAGTGGATTTCGCATATTTATGTTTGGCCGTAGGAACTTGCGTTGTACATCATATTTTATGTTATTGAATCTCGCCAGAAAAAAAAATAAAATGGGAATAATAGGAATTGAGAATGTTATTAGGATAAATAAAAAAAATAGTGAAAATAAATAATGGAATTTGTTTTCGATATTCAGATTATTTTTCTTTTTCTTCAATATTTTTTAATGTATTCTTATCATTTTTTATTTTCATATTCCAGAATTAGGATTCCATTTTAAAACTAATTCTTGATTATTTTTCAATAGCTTCTGCTCAGTTGTCGCCGATAGGATTTTCGGAAAGGGTTTTTAATAAAAATGGATTTTTTTGTTTTGAAGGAAATTATCGAGACGTCGAAAATTACGATCATACCCAAAATATAATTTCTGGTAGGGACCATCTTCTGAATATTATACTCAATGTTACTTTATCTCACAAAAATAAAAAAAAAATGGAATATTTCCTCATTTCCAATTTTACATATATTTGTATTTTCATACCTCACAATATCAGTAGATCCCATTTCACAATAAATCATCGAATATTCTTTACTAGCTTCCGAATTGTCGAAAATGTGATTATCATAAAGTTTTTAGTAAATGTGGATTTTTAATATGTCATAAAGAAAGTTTTTGATGGGTTCCACCCCCTTTGTATGTAATATTCAATTTTATCAAATCTAACAAAATAATAAGATGAATAGCTGTGAATAATCAATGAGTGAAGTTGAGAAATATATCGTATGGTTAAAAAAAAAGTTGTAAATTCGAAAATTTTCCAAAAAAAATTATTCAAACTAAGTAGCCTAGGTAGTTTAGAAATAGATCATGAAGATTTATTGAAAAAAAAATGTGTAAATTAGTGAATATCCAAAAAATTATTCAAGCTAGTTTTCAATGTACAATTTATGTCCTTTCAATATGCTATAATTTCTTCGATGGAGAACCATCCACTAGCTCTTTTCAGATGTATACGATACCATCGATATAAGCCAGGGGATTATTGGTGAGGAATATATTGAATTATTATAATTGAATTTGAAAATGGAGAAAATTTGAAAAATAATTTTCTCCTAATTATTTAATTTATCTTGCATCAAATTCTGATAATTCAGTTGTCAGGTTTATGTCCCAATGAGTTCTCATATAAATGTCATCAAAACGGTGTCAACTGCCCATGACGCATTTATGAGTATTGTGTTTTGTATTCAACAAAATATATTTCTAAAATTCCCCCCATTGTAAAAAAATTCTTACGAGTTTTTAAAAACTATGTTTCGTAACCGATTTTGCTTCAAATTTCCAATGAGTTCGGATGTAATGTAGAGCCACAACATATAGATTATCCATATTCAAACAAAAAATACCATTCTTGTGATTTCAAAAATTGTCATTTTCAATGACTTTTCTTTTCTATTAATGTAGTATCTACATTTTTCAAGAAAATATTCTGAAAAATGTTTCAAATTATATAGAATCGAGTTGTGGGGTCCACTGCTAACAAATTTCTCGCTGTACTCCACCATTAATGGTAATAGATAATATAATTGATTGTACTTGTTCATTCTGATATGTGAGTTTCGAATATTTTTCAACAGGAATATTGATTGTTTATGAAATTCAACTCCATCGAATAACATGAAATGAATTGTATTTAGCTGAAAAATGAATTGAAATCATCGATAAATATAAAAACTGCAGATTAGGAGATATTTGAATAAAATATACAAATTTAGCTTTCAATACTTTTCTGATTTTCCATTATTAATGTTTTTGTCATATACCAAATTTTCATTTCATTTATTGTCAAATATATTCAAACAAAAATTCCAACAATTAAAAAAAAATTACTGTGATTATTTGCAAGTAGTGGAGTACATCACCAGAAGGCTAAATGAGAACACTTCGTTAACCATCTATTTTGGATCATCAGATGTTCCGACCAGATGAGGTGGAAACTATAAAAATATAGTGAATTTATTGGAGAAAGTTCCAATGAATTCGAGTAATCCATTTTGATATGTGGAAATATTTCGCACACACTTCATGCGCAATAAGTTTAATTATCCATGACTATTGTATAATGTACCCATTATACGTCTGTTTGCTCGACCTTAATGAAGTCATTATTCACTGCTGTCAAATACTTTCTTGATTCAGCCATAATATTATAAGGTTTTGCTACAAACAATCGTTTTTAAAAATTTCATTGTGTAAACCACCAAATATTTTCATTTCAGTTTACCTATATAAAAAAACGAAGGCACGGAGCATCCACTTTGAGCTATCAGCGACTTTGAATGTGCGTGTCATATCAAAATAGCTTCTGAATCCAAACAAATTTGACTCAAACCTATCAAGAGTATTTTATGAAATATTTGTTGGAATAAAATAAAAGTGTTTCAGAAAATATGTAAGTAATTTGACAACATTTTCCAACGAAAAAACTTCAAAAAATTTTTTAATAGTCGTGGATAAAGTATAGAATTCTACTCGCGTACAATGGCTATTATTCTCTCGGTGTTAACTTCACTTGGTTGATTATCACTATCATTATACGCTCGTTAGATGATATACTATTTATCACATTCCAAATTTGAAAAATTCCAGTTCATTCCACATCGTCAATATTATTTACAAGACAAAGTGAACTTTTCTACCCACAACTTTGAATGGCCAGTACACATAAGTACTTCTTGGAAAAATATTTACGTCACATCCTCATTACTCTTTTGTAGGAAAATCACTTACGTCAAAACTTCGATCAAAACTTGACTTCCTTTGTCTCGCTCCTTTTATTAAAACTAATATTTGGACCGTCATAACTTAAACTGCTCCTAATAACTGATAGTTATAAGGGCAGGAAGACAGAAATATTGGGTTTGGGTTATTGACCATTTTTACCGATTAAATGAGAGTGAATATTCTTTTATTATATTATGTGTACTCCATTGAACGAGACTAATATTTACTCTTCAGAATACATTTTTGATGCATGAGTACCCTCAATGAATAATAGGGCGTATAATCGACCTGTCTCTACTGCACACTAAAAATACGAAGGAGGAATTGGAATCTCCTCATAAAAGAGAAATCCCTAGGTACCTCGCTAGCAGATCTTTCACAAACATCTCTGGTATCTGAAAAAAGTTATGTTTTAGAAATATTTCATAGAATTTACACTTACTAATCTAAAAAATTATCATTGTTGATATGAAAATATTCAATTCACTCTTATCACAAGAAGCACTTTTGTTCATAGAGGGTTATAAAATCATGTACAATATATCAATATGTGAAATAAATACAGTGAAATATAAAAAAAAACATTAGAAAAATGACAAATCAATACATATACAAAAAAAGTGGTGAAAGAGACAATCAAATCAGTAAAATCTGAATTTATGAAGGAAAAGAAGGTTCGGTGAATGGCAATCTATAAATTCAATTTCTTACTCACTTGTCAGAAGTTTGAAGTGGCTTCATAATAGTAGATTATTCAACGAGCGTATAATGATGGCTATATTCACGAGGTGAAGTTTATGCTAATGCTGAAATGACTATTCATCTGGACTAATATCTTTGTATTTGTCAAACTAGTACTATCAAACTGAATTTTTTCATCAAAAACGATTTGCTGGTATGCACTTTCATAAATATCTAATAATGCTATTATCGGGAGTCAGAAAGAAATGTATCTTCCGTTAAAACCGAAAGACAGAGATGGATAGTGAGTTTAGCCGATTTTCGTCGATTATCTGAGCTACAGTAACCTTCCGCTCGGCCAAGATCTTGGATGAAAGATCAGACTTGGTATATAGGTAGCTTAAACAAGGTGCAAATTTTGACATTTCATGTCATTCCTAAAGATTTTTATTTGGAACAAAGATTCAATTCTTTATTTAGACTGAGCCCATAAAACTCAGAACTTGAATATATATACTTCAAATAATGATATACTCTTTGAAGGAAAAGTAATGTTTTGTGAGGCGAGCTTGGCGATCGAATTACTTTTCTTCATACAAATTCTATGGTTTTTGAATTTTTTTTCGAAGCAACTTTTCATTTTTGGATTATATGCAGAGATTTATCTCTTACAAAAACACGTGTTAAATTCCAATGTGAAATGTGAACGTTAAACAACAATTCGATAATGTCAGCTAGATGAAATCATAAAGGTGCAGTTGAGGCGATTCACTTTTATAAGGAAGATCTATGCAAATGTTAGATACCGTCGACCTTAAATACAGACAGGTGAATATGCAGTTCCACTGATATATTGGTCTGTGTCATCTTGGAAAAAACATTTCACAGTCATCGACCTCGGATGCACAATACTCTGGAATAATGTTATAAGTGACCATGTTTGTTATGTATCACGATTAGAGGACGGCATATATTATGCATGTATCATACATATCAACCGTTCTCTCGAATTACTCTATGAAAATAGACGCATCAAAATCGTTTTAAAGATCTAAGCATACCTATACTATGTAGTGACAATCACTATCTCCAAGTTGATTGCTAAATTTTCAAAATCAGTTATTGAAAATGGATAATTCGGAGTTCGCTCTGCAAAAATTGTCACATTCATAAAAATCATTACCGATGACTAGGTTGAATAGTCATGAGAATGAATGTTATCGATATATCAAATTCTTCGGAAATTTTTGGTCCTTCGATACGACATTGGATAAATGTGAATTAATATAGTGTGAAAGGTCCATAATTTTTCCATGTGTCCACTGAAACAAGCTTGTTGTGCTCTTAAGTTTGAAATGTTATTCTGGTGAGTGAAATTATTACCTGTGGTGGGAACTATGAAACTTACTGCTGACATTGACATGAAGGAGGAATTCCGCCAAAGGGAACTTGATCAATTGAAAATTCACCGGAACAGGGTCACAGGATAAAGAAAAGCAAACAGGTTTATCAAACCTTCGGCGAAAGAATCTCTCTTAGGGTTTAATGAAAAATACCTAAAATTAGTAACTGAGCTGATCACGGGGCACTGTCCATTGAGGTACCATCGAGAAAATGGGCAAAGCTGACACTGAGGAGTGCCGATAGTGCGGCTGCGAACATCTGCTTTGTGAGTGTCAAGAGGTGCCCAAGGCTCAAGTTCTTCCGACATAAAGGACAAGCCCCTATGAATCTGATCCGCTTCATCAGAAGCCTCAGCATCATGGACCTTGAATAGATAAGGGTCATGTAAAGAGCAGGCCCAATTGGACGCTTCAAAAAGAAAACTCCTGTTTTCAAAGTAGATAGATGTGCCTAGGGGTCGAATCCTATGACAAACACAAAGGTGAAAACCGCATATCGATATTCATCATCGTTTCATATATCGATATGCGGTTTTCACCATTAAATGTGTCATAAAATTTGACTCTCAGACACGTTTTTATCTATCTAGTTCGAAAACAGAAGTTTTCCTTCAAATGTGTCCAGTTTGGCCAATTCTATAAAATAGATCTCATAGGTAGCAGTATCGAGAAGCTCAATGCTTAACCGAGCCCCTACAATCTGCAATCTACTGCTATCATCCTTATGGCACATAACAGGGCTATCGGTGATACCAGAAGGGCAACTAATCATATCTCTTCTACCTTCGAAATGATATTCGATTGTTGTTTCAATTTTATTGGATTAATTGTTTATTGTATTCACGGAATTCTTGATTGGAGATGAACTTGGATATTGGATACATTTTTCCGGCCCTCAGAAATAATGAGAGTAGGTAAAAATACTATTGAGAGATCCAAGAGACAGTCTACAATCGGAATTGAATGAACACTACTCACTTTGTTTATGAACTTGCATTTTCACCGGAATCAGAGCAAACTCAACAATACGTTTTCAAAATTCATTTCATTTGTTCCAACAGATAAAAAACAGGTGATGAAATTTGCTGGACCAACTGCTAAAATAAAATAATAGACTATATCAAAATATCAAATCTTGGGCACAAGAAATCCACTAAGAAAAAGCTATTTGGCATTCGGAACATGCAAAAATATAATATTCAAACTCCGAGGTAACAACTGTAGATTATATTTAAGTTGGATGATACATGAAAAGAAAATAAAAGCTGGCTTTTTGGGACACTTGGTACATTTACTATGGAGTCTCTACCGGAATGAGTATGAACATAATTTCAAATTGAAATATTGTACGAACCGGACTTTCATGACCAGTCAATAAATTACACAATTTTTAAACCTTCTGGATATAAAAACATTTTTCATTAGAAATATAAAGGAAAATAAATGTTTTATACTTCATCAACGAAATTAGTTGTGCAAGTTTTCATTATTATCGTAAATAGTTTGTGGTTCACAGAAATATAAATGTACTCGTAAATACATAACAATATGACTACAGGACAGATCAAAATTTATGTAGGTAAAGGTTGATATAAAAATAAATCACCAATTTAGGAAGCACTTGAGGAACACTGAAAGTCCAGAAACAAAGCAGAATTTTTCATCTTATTCGCACAGCAAGGAAGTCCCTATCATGTTCAGCAAAAAATTAGTTTTGGATGATAAAAACAGTCCGTTAGGTAAAAGGAATAAGGTAGAGGCTCTCACTAACTTTGTAAGATAAATGAATAACTAACACTTATCTTTAGATTCAGTTTCATGTTCTTCTTCTGGAGATGCCAACCTTGTGACTGAAACGTTCGTCGAGTGTGAGTAGTAATACTAGTTTGGTGTTTTTTTCCTTCGTGGAAGCCGTCTGACCTGACCTCCACTGCCAGGTCCCCGGAAAGCACTCACTCGCTTTGCTTCCATTTTCTTTATGCCACCCATTCCAACAACCTTATCCCCTGCACTAGTTTGTGCATGTTGATTTGCTGGGTGATTGTCATATTCTTCTGGATCCAGAATTGGTTTTTCATATATCTGTTGCCTTTAATGATCCAGAGCCTCACATTTGCAGAGTATTTGTCGAGCTGTCTCTGTCCCTTTGTTACATTGTCTGTAGCTAAGGTCGTCGTTGTACAGCCCTATCTTATTCAGGTGTCCTTCGACTTTGAGTGGACAATGTCCAGTTAGCAGCCCTGTTATCTGATTCCTTTTACACTGAAGCAGATCTTTAGTCTTTTTCCTCGATAGTCCTTACATGAAAGTTCTCCCGTGAGCGCTACTGGGTAGATTTCCCCAGTAATCTCTATGTTTTGTTCTCATCCAATTCCTGTGATTCCTGATATGATTCTGCCAGATGTGTCAGTTCCTCGCGGAATTCCCATATCAGTCATAGATGTCACTCTGGGTTTTTTCAGTGCCCTGAGTGAAGCTTGGCTAGCCGTAAAAATATGGATCCTTCCATTCCATTGGGACCTCAGATTGATTGTTCCCGCACATTGGAGTATAGCATAAATTCCTGCGTGAAAAATAGATGTGTATTGTCCGAGCGGGTAACTGTACCCTAGGTTTTTCCCCGCACAGTATACACCATGCAGTCGTCTTGGATCCATCTGCAAACCAGGTGTTCCAGCCGGGCTTGTTCTCTGGGAGATTGTCTCTTTGCCACTCTTCACGATCTCTTATCATTACTGAGAAGTAAGTATTGAATGTGAATTTGGATGCCATGTTAAGTACATGTCCCTCCACATATCCCACGATAGCTGTTTCCACCGATCTTTGGTATCCCGATGAATTTTCCTGTCTGAAATTTTCCATTCTTGCCTCTCCTCATATCACAAGATGTAAAGGGGTAAGATCCAAGACCACCTCCATTGCTGCTGTTGGAGTTGTTTTCATTGCACCTAATATGCCCAGACAGGGAAGTCTCTGGACTTTACTCAGTTTGTTCATAGTAGATATTTCCTCTTTGACCACCTTGCCAAAGATGCATACGTTATCATGGGTCTAACCACCATAGTGTACAGCCAGTACAAAATTGTTGGTTTTAATCCCCATTTCTTTCCATACGTGCGCCTGACCACTATAAGTGACACCTCCGCTTTTCTTTTCATTCTGTCCACATGTTGGTTCCAGGTTAATCTTGAATCTAGTACAACTTCAAAATATTTAACCTCACCTAACAGATTCATTTCTTCACCGCCGAGTCTCAGAATTATTTCTGTTGAGAGGATGATGATGATATCTTGCGATAGTGAAGAAATAAAAGACAAATCTTTAGAAAAAAAAATCGAAGCTTGTGTACTAAAAAGTGTACTCTCAGTTCAGAGAATGGTGTCGTACAAAGAATGTAAAAACCGCAGAAGGAAATGCCTGCTATGTTACTTGAAAGAGCAATCCAAGGTATTTCAGCCCCCTACATTGTGGAGCCATTATTCTATCTTCGAAAGCACTTCAAATATAAGGGCATTGATTAGCAGTGCTATTTTTTTAGCAGTGAAAAAATATATAGGTGAAAAACGAAACATTTTTCTGAATCATTTCAAAAATCACTATATAACTCCTGAATTGACGGGGTCTGCAATATTGAAAATGTAATCGATATTTGGTTAATATTGTAGTATTCTCCAGATTTATAATAAGTTGATACTTGGAGTTATAGAGAAAGTTTGCGAAAATTGCTGTAACTGACAACTATTTCAATAATCGATTCTTAAAATCAGAGACTCATCAAACTTCTACAGTTTCAGAAACCAAAAGAAAAGATCCACCTTGTTTCTACTACGTAATGTTGAGTTTAACGAGTTGAAGTAACAGTTGAATCATATTTGGAGATCTCCTCCACCCGCGCAAAAATTCGTAACGGAAAAATCCACTCACGTAAGCCTGCCCCAGCATCGATAAATGTTTTTTGTCATCGTCATCCACTATTAGTGGTTTCCTAAAAGGATAGACAAACAGTCATCGCTCTTTATTTATTATAATTCTCTGTGACGGGAATTGAGAAAGCATTTTGTTATGTTGAGAAACATACCTAGTAAAACATAAGGAAATGTTTTGCTTTCCTCAACTGATACAGGTTTCTTCCAGTCAATAATTCCATCGTTCAGTTCTGGGATCTATTTTTTTTCGTTTTCTCCCTTGGAAATGAAAAAATCGTTTTGAGTACTCATAATATCTGTTTTTAGATATATTTACCATGATACGTAGGTAACTGTAATATTGAATAGATGGAAAAATTGAATAACTGTTTTGTCAGTTACGTATCCTATTTTTGATGTGACACTTGCATGACTCATTCATCGACAGTGTTGATTTTGACACAACCCACTTTGTATTAAATCTCCCCAGTTCAACTTCCTTTTTCACGAGAGGCAGGCATCCAACATTTATCCTTACTCAATGAACCATCGACTATTTGAATAATGCAACCTGAGGTGTTCATGCACGAACTTGTGAGTGCTATACCAAAATATTGTTCGACACTAATTTTTCTCTTGTATAACCTATCACTTATAACTATCTAAAAAAATTAAGAAATGACGTTGGAATGAATCTATTTAAGTGAAGAATGAAAGTTTCTGTGCTGAAAAAAACTATTTCATCTGAATAATTCAGCCTAGTTTTCGGTATAGCCTTCAATTGACCCTACAAGAGTGATGGATTTTCCTGTAGAAATTTCACTATACATAGAGATACCTCGAAACTTCTCTCGGGCTCTGTGATGACCTTGATTGGTCGCATCTTGAAGCAGTCGATTAATTCAGTAGCGAAGAAAGTAAGAGGTCAATGTAATATGTATTATGTAAATCCGTAGGCGTTGCCAGTAAAAACGAAAACGCGGACATTTTGAAAATTTCTTCGGTTATATAAATAAATACATCACCACTTAGTTTGCATACAGGATGCCAGTCGATTATCCAGCTGAAGACTCCTGGCGGTTTGCAACCCTAAAAAAGTCGAAACCTTTGTGAGCTGAAGATAATCGAGGTCGTATCTTTGATCGTGTGATTCCTAACACAAACAAGGTTAGGGTGTGGAAGTCCCTCCGATTAAAAACGGTCTTTCATCTAGATCATAGCAACGATGAACGTTGCTTGACCTCAGATATCGAATGATCTCGATTAATAGAATCACTTTGAATGTGGTATGGAGTTCAATTTCACGGATTTGAAAAAAAATTCTTTTTTTAATAGCCGCCGGGAGCTTGACCTCAACCTATTGGGATTTTGCACCATAATACTTTGGAAAAAACTCTCTTTTACAACTATTCCTAATTGAAGTTAGAACTCTGACCTGTAATCCATTTTCGAGTTTTCTCTCCCCTGGCAATGAAAAAAGAAAAAGCTTCAAATTCTCCTTATATCTTGAATACGTAATTGCACTATTATGAAATAGAGAAATCGTGTTTTATGCTGTTACATGTCACGTGACAGTAGACGCTTTAGGCTGGATTCAGACAGATACGAAATCCGATCGTACGACGATCCGATAGCTTACTGATTGGTCTAAATTCAAATTTAGGCTGGATTCAGACAGATCCGAAATCTGATCGTTCGACGATACGATTGCTTTCTGATTGGTCTCTTTTTAAATTTAAACCAATCAGTAAGCTATCGGATCGTCGTACGATCGGATTTCGGATCTGTTTGAATCCAGCCTTACCGGTTCCAGTTTCCTAACCAATGGATAATGATGACAAAAGGAGAGATTACTTTACAACAAGTTGATAACTTTTCACAAACTACTGATATTCCGTATATATTGAAACCTTCTCTCGAACAGAAATTTTTATGTTCCAGAATTATCACTCATGCACTATTCATGCAAATAACTTTCAGTTTCGCAACTCAAATGGAATTCAGTTCCTTAGCGATCTGCTATATAATAAATCAGTTTCAATATCGCACTGATTCTTCTAGGCCAGATTTCTATCCTCATTGCCTCTAGCATATATCATTTCAGCTCGAAAGGCCACTGTTAACTATCGATTCATTCATTTTCTATCAGCAAATCAAAAATCACGATCAGGGATTTCATTTCAAACCAGTGAGTTATCTTCGAAAATAACACTTATTATATAAGAATCTACGTGCCTTCTGGTAGACTAATACTAGTCAATTAGCGACATAAAACTTTCAATAAAGATATAAGTAAGTATACCAATTGCAATCGAGTTCATGAAATTCTTTTGAAATTGATTCCCATCAATGAACTATTCAGACCCAAATTGGTTGGTGACTACTTAAAAATACATTCAAAGACTCGACATGGAATACATGATTAGATCTTTCTTTGAATTGTTTATTGGTATTCATCGACTGAAAATGACCAACTCTCTCATGGTCCCTAACTACAAACCAACCTGGTGATGAGGTACTAAAGATGAGACCGTGGAGGCAAACCGCCATCTACGAAATAGTTAAGGCTTTCGCGGCCGAGGTTTTCAGTATCACTACTTTTATTCGGGTTTGAAGGCCGTCGTTTTTTGGAATTTCTTCCTGACGTTTCGCTGGCTCGAGTGGCTAGCTTCTTCAGAGGCTCATTCATCTTGGAATTCACTCCGATGACTGGAGTTTTTTCTTCGCAAGTTGTATTTATGCCGATTCAGGTAGTTTTCGGTGCTAATTATTCCATTCGGATTAGGGGAATTGTCATTAATATTGATTACCTTGTTTACCTCATCTGGGTTCGGAGAATAATCATCATTATCTGAAGAACCACCTGCAGTTATTATCGATTTTCTTAAAATGGGATTCCATATTCGGTTGAGGTTGACAGCTTCTTCTTTTCTGTTGAAATTATCCGTGTGTTTGTGGATTTCACTGTTCGAAACAGAGAGGATGTTCAGATAGATGCACATGCATATTTGCCATACATCCCGAGGGTCACAGACAGAATTAGAAAACTCCTGGGTAAATACAACATAAAAACTGTATTTAAACCCACAAAGAAGATTCAACAGAGCCTCAGATCGGCTAAAGACAAAAGAGATCCACTGTCTGCAGCAGGGGTTTATCGCATACCATGCACCTGTGGGAAGGTATACATCGGTACCACAAAAAGATCCATGGGAACAAGGCTAAAGGAACATGAGAGAAACTGCAGACTAGGGCAAACTGACAAGTCGGCTGTGGCGGAACATGCACTTAGTGAGGGTAACCACAGGATTCTGTTTGAAAATGCAAAACTGATTGCACCCAACCAGGGATACCATAGCCGACTGGTAAGGGAGTCAATAGAAATCCACAAACACACGGATAATTTCAACAGAAAAGAAGAAGCTGTCAACCTCAACCGAATATGGAATCCCATTTTAAGAAAATCGATAATAACTGCAGGTAGTTCTTCAGATAATGATGATTATTCTCCGAACCCAGATGAGGTAAACAAGGTAATCAATATTAATGACAATTCCCCTAATCCGAATGGAATAATTAGCACCGAAAACTACCTGAATCGGCATAAATACAACTTGCGAAGAAAAAATCTCCAGTCATCGGAGTGAATTTCAAGATGAATGAGCCTCTGAAGAAGCTAGCCACTCGAGCCAGCGAAACGTCAGGAAGAAATTCAAAAAAACGACGGCCTTCAAACCCGAATAAAAGTAGTGATACTGAAACCGCCATCTACTTTATGACCAAAGACGAGTTCTCTACGGCGTCTTTTTATATTCGATTCAGATTCATCACTGTTCAGCTGGTGGTCACGGTAGAAATTTTCTGGCTGACTCGGTGCGAAAGACAATTGCTGCTTGCTAGAATCAATCGTAGTAGGTGGGATCTCTTGATCGCCTACCCCAACCGACCTGGTAGCAATGTTGGTTTTTCCAGTTTTCGAGTGTAATCTAGAGCCCATCGTCTCCCAAGATAATTAGCCGACCCTTACCCGCACAAGGCTCTGCCTTCTGGGATACTCGTATTTTTGTTTCACAATGGAAACTCCATAAAAAAAATGAACTTCAGACACACCAAGAGCTGGAGATTTCTAACATGTGAGTATTTTACTCATATCGAAATTGCGTAAATTTTGTACAATCTATTTGAAGTTGAATTTGGGGAACAAGAGGGGATTGCCCAATATTGCCGTCGCGTCAGCATGAAGTTTGAACGGGTATGATATCAGCGAGAACAAATCAACTGTATAAAAAAGATGACTAGTAGTGAGAACAATACTGATCCCTGAGGTACACCACTCTCTTCACTTCACTGATGTCATTTAGTTTATGTAAAAAGCGATGTGTTAGCATTTTACTACGACCTCAATGGAATCTGAATATACTGCGTCAATTACCCCCAAATATCGGGTGTGAGAGTCCAGAAAGGACCAGCGCACGTTTTTTATAGAAAATGAGTATGTGAACTTGTTTTAATTTCCTGTATGTAATGCTCGATGCACTGATCGAAAGTTATATTATATTATATTATATTATATTATATTATATTATATTATATTATATTATATTATATTATATTATATTATATTATATTATATTATATTATATTATATTATATTATATTATATTATATTATATTATATTATATTATATTATATTATATTATATTATATTATATTATATTATATTATATTATATTATATTATATTATATTATATTATATTATATTATATTATATTATATTATATTATATTATATTATATTATATTATATTATATTATATTATATTATATTATATTACATTATTTCTAATTATATCTTCTTCAAATATTTTTCTTCAAATTCAAAGGAACAGTGAGAAATATCCAAGTGACCATTTGTAGAATCTCTATTTCAATTTTAACAGATTGAATGAAATTGAAAGCCAATGAAACATTTTATACTGAGTGCTGAAGTGTGCCAAGACGAAAAAAAAAACAAAAAGAATAATACTGTCTGGTTATTCAACCATATTTTACATTTCGGTGTCCCAATGTACTATTAGTACAAAGAGTAGCTATGCCTTATCTGAATCCCTTCTTATATCATTGGGAATTGATGGTTTGAAAAAATGTATTGGTTATATATTTATACGTCGCAATCCTCAACAGTTCTGATCTCATGCATGAAAATAGTACTGATATCAGGAGAACTTTCGAAAACATTTTCGTAATTTTTCAGTTCCTATAGTTGATTTCGAAGAATGATCTGAGGATTTTTATTTTATGTTGGGGGAGAAGAGTCCACCCAATTTAACGAATGAAAATAAACTTTCGATATTGTTTTTCAATTTATAATCATAAGTCACAGCTCTTTGCTACTATTCGTTTATTATTTCAAATATAATAATACATGCCCGCTTTGGCCTTATCGATCATTAGCAATAAATCAATTTAATTCAAGAGACCTGTGTTGGTGGTATTTCTCCAGTAATTGCGATTAAAGTGTGTTTGAATTGCTGACGACCCACTGCATTCCTTTGAAATTGAAACCAATCACTGTAATGAAATGAAGCAAAATGCCATACATATATTCACATAATTTTAGTTTCGAATACTTTTTGTTAACAGTATTATAAAGAAATGTCAAGTATTTAGTTTCGGTTAAGTTCTAGTAGTTCAAGCATTACTAACTATCATACGGGACGTTTAGGCATTTGGATGTTATAAAAAATAACTTCTTCAGCATCATAAATTCGGTCAAACCTCTTCTCTTTTTACTGAAAATATATTTTCTATTAGATACATAGTGGAAATGACCAAAATTTGATGATAATCTATAAGGTAATTGAGAAACAAGTTATTCTGTGATTTCTTAGCTCCTATTTTAATCAGGTCATTGCTTATCAATAAGGTACCTATAACAATATAGTGTTTGTAGTCTGGTGCCTGCGGACACATCAGTCCTATTATACTGATTTTTGTAGGAAAAATAGTTTTTGTATATATGCCATTCCGAGAATGTAAACATTGACATAGCAGAGAAAAATAGGTACATGATGAGTGAGCTATTTTTCTTGCAACAAAACCTTTTCGCTTGTATAATCATCAGAATTATTTACATAATTGTTTGAATATGAAATGAATATCAGATACAGATTGTCCTCCATTGATGTTGAATTCATCTATCTACTGGTTGTTTGGTAGACGGAATGACTTAGAGAGTTTATATATTCACGAATATTTTTTTGTGATGAACAAACTCTTGAATAACAGATGTTTGTTATTTGTCTGGGTCATGAACTGCTTTCCAATTTTAGTCATACCATATCAGAAAATGAACTACTGTGTTGTATTGGTTGGAACCTTCATTATCTATATAATTTACTGTTTTGGAAACTGTTGAAAACTACTTAATTAGTCCTATTGAAAAGTACCAGGAACCTTGTAAAATACGTTCGATAGAGGAAATATATTGACAAGGGGGCATTTCAAACAAAATTTCTCAACTACAAGTGTAGTATCACACACGAGCTAAAACTTGTGAGCACTAGGCGTTAGCGGTAATTTTTGGTGGTGTTGCACGAATTTCTGCTAGAAGGTAAAACAATTGCTTGCCCATTCACGAATATAACTAGAAACAGTACCAATCCATGAGCTCTGGAACAATGAATTTCCCAAAACTGTGATTCTCAATTCGAAATTACAAAAAATAAAATAAAAAAATATGGATGAACGATGTTATGGGAATCTTTGGTGTAAAAGTTTGAACTTTTTTCAGAGATCAATTATCCTAACTGCAAAGTGATATTATTACACTCGACGTGCGTTTCGCTAACAAGGTTAGCATCTTCAGGAGAAGAAAATTGATACCACATTCATCAATTTTCTCCTCCTGAAGTTGCTCACCTTGTTAGCGAAACACGCGTCGAGTGCAAAAATATCACTTTGGTGGTAGGGTAATTGATCTCTAGAAAAAGTTTCGAAAAATATGGAGCAGAAATTTACGACAATTGAATATAGTCATGAGATCAAATTTATTAGGTAAAATGTTATGAGCCATTACCTAACAGTTGTCAGATACGTAATGAACGTTTTGATAGTAATAGTGGGAATAGGGATATTTTGATTGATCTTATGAGGAAAGTGCCGAATTTTTAATTCGCAAGGTAGCAATACCCAAAAAAAAATCGCAATATCGTCCTTACTTCATGAATAAACTCTCAATGCTCTTTCAACTCTTATTGAGGTCATAAATAACATTCGATGATGTGATGAATAGTTATGTTAATTCAGTTCACGTCATTTAATACAAACAACTTTGTAATAGGAAAGAATTCCGAGCATGAAACAATAATCAGATAGCATTGAAATTGAACTTGGGGCAAGGCGTAACAATGGAAAAACGGACACCATGTTTAGTTATTGGATTCACCAAATAATATTTACGAAAATCATATGTCAGGCTCGTATGAATCTTTCATACTTTCTGAATATTTTCAATTTATTGCGTGTATGAGTTCTCAGAAAATACTTGAAATTCACCATTCTTATACCTTGACATTTCCTGAAAGTTCTTTTTATGAAGATTATGATTTATTCCGCCTGCATGAGGAAAAGTATCGCGGAACGAATCAAAAATGTGTTTGTAAAGTCTTCATCTTCAGAAAATTAGGCTAGGTATTTGTTCTGGGTTTCTTAGGAACACGTTTTTTGACAACGAATCACTGGATCAATCCTCCTTGTGACAAATACTATAATCCAGTTTCTCTTCTATAACTGTAATCAATTATATGCATGCATTGTGCAAAATGATGATTCCTATATGTATTTTTGAAAAACAATGATAACCTTATCTGTTCGAAAAATGAAAATCACTATCAAATATGCCCCGGAAAGTTTTTAAGGATTGAAGGTTCGATTGAAAAAATTGTAGGTGGCTCAAGTAAAACAACACCATGTAAAGTACTCCTTTGAGAATATTTTTTCAGTCCATTGAAAGTTGCAACGACAATGTACAGATAACTGGAGCTAAAAACAAGAATCCTATTTCTCGTTTTTTCTCAACTTGGCTAGCTAGAATTCCTCAATGTCATATCGAAGACAACTATAATATTCAACTTAACCTCCATTCAACATTCTCTTAAACTCCTGTTTTCGAAATATACTTTAATTAAACCCAGAGGGTGTGGGCGTTATTATTATAAACATAGGTACAACAATTGCAAGCATAGAAGAAACCAACTTGAATGAAAATTATTGATGTGAGTAGTTATCATATATAAATGGATATGAGAAATGGCTGATATTGATGAATGGCAGAATACTAAATTCACGTCAAATTTCGTAAAAATTCAAAAAATGTGTTAATTTTGTAGAACCCTTCAATTAGTTGTTCTCTGAATCACCGTTCAAATAGTGAAAATGGAACCATGCTTTTTCTATTGAAAGGTGAACAATCGAATAATTCTGAAGCTACTTAATACAATATTGATGAAAATAATATAGTTATAATACAGAAATTATAATAATAATTTCAATACATGCTGATGTAATAATTGCTTCTGAGATTTTTTAAATTTCCTTATGTACAGATTGCTGCAGATGTTCTTTTCTGTATACAGAGGCCCAATTCGTGTTTTTTGATAGTTATATTTCTGTAGAATAACTTTTTTGACTCTTGTTTGATAACTATTAATTCTGGATTATAATGTTGCTTGGGAATTCAATACCGCATTGGAGGAAATAAGCGAAATACACTGTTTTTGAAACTTGTGTGTTTGTGCGAGCATGAATAGTTCTTAGTGCAAAAATTGCTGTGTTGAGTTTAGAGTTCAATCGTTTTACGTGCATCTCCAATCGAGTTTACCATCGATGTAGATTCTTAGGAATTTAGTGAAATCATTAGATTTGATAATATTTCCTTTCCAAGTAACCCCTACGTCCTGAGTATTCCTGAAGAGAATATTGAAGAATTTTTATTTTGCTAGAAACCAATCTTGCATGCTATCTAATGATGTTTGTGCCCATTAAATTATTTCGTCGATTGAGTGGTTTTCGATAGTGTAGGGGTTAGCACATTCGCCTTTCAAGCGGAACATCGGGGTTCTATTTTCTCGCCGGGCCACCGTGCTGGGTAATCGCACGTTAAAAGGTAAGGCCTCGTTGATCCATTGCTCGCACAAGTTTCGACTGAGGGTTGACGGAAACAAACAATTTCGAACAAATTTAGACAATAGTGTCCGCTAACAATCGTGCTAGTGTCATCAGCCGAAATGGAGAAGGATATGTCTGAAAAATTCACGAAAATTTCATTCATTTAAACAAGAAACAGCGATGGTCCAAAGATAGAGTCCTGAGGCACGCCCACGTTAATGTAACCGTTTTCTGATTCGAAATAATCGATCTTTTCCATGGTAGGATAATCTATACTTACCAAAATTTCGCGTTTGTCTAGATATGTTTTCAACCAATTCAATAGAGTACCACGTACACCATAGTTATTCTATCTCATCCAGAAGAAGAGAGAAGTCTCTTCTATCGAAAGCATCAGATAGATGGCAAAATATACCAAGAGACTCCAGAATCTAATGTGACCTTTCTATGAATGCAAAAGCAGCGTCAGTGCTGTTAAGATCTTGTCGAAATCCGAACTTAAATAGTATTTTTGAAATCGATTGTCGTTTATCCTCGGTAATAATGGGATTGAGTTTTTTTTTCTTATTCAAGTTTGTAACGAAATTAATATCATTTCAAACGTTTTGAATTTTCATTCAAACTCCGACTCAATACTTCCGTGACCGTGATAATATACACAACCAACGCGCCAAAAGGTTTCGAATCAGCTGTAGTTGGAAGGATTGAAATAATATTTTACGTAACATGCCGGAAAGAACAGTTTTTTTTGACGGAGTTGCCGATTCCTGGAAGGTGAGAATTGAAAAAAAAAAGGTTTCTGAACTATTGCGCAAACTAGTTTTTTTGTAAAACGTGTATAATAACAATTCAATGAGACCCTCTTCTCCATTATATTTCTTTGTAGAACAAAATTTGGAACATTTTAATTATTATGGGTATTATCATTGTTTGGCCAAAAGATGAGAGAACCATTCTTATTTATATTAATATTTATTCGAAAATTCGAGCCAATGCTAGTATTGAAATGCTTCACGATGTCAACAATGAAGTGATTCTTCTCAGGCTGTTGCCGAAAAAATATATTTCTCTTCTTGATATATCTTTGAAGGCCAGGAAGGTATACACCTTGTTTTCGATGTGATCGTTTCAAGAAATTGTGTTTTTGTCAAATTCGTCATTTTGAAAATAACTTTTTCTATCTGAGAAGAAACAAAATAGCAGTGGGGCTCGTTACTTATTTGAATCAGGATTTATTTTCACAACCTTCCGCTTTCAAGAGTGCAAATTTTGTTGCTTTTTCTTTCTGTTCGAGGAATAGCCATCATGAATTAGTATTTTGTTGGTAGTAGCTCACATATCAGTCAGTTTTGAGCAACAAATACCCTGTTTATGTCTGTTGCCTCTTTCCATGAAACTACAATTGCAAAAACAACGAATTTACTAGAGGATAGTAAACAAGGGTGGATCCAACTTTCGGGTCAGGAGGATGTTTTCAATAATATTCAATGGTTTAAATGATATCAACATTCAAAATATTTTTATTGTGATGTGTAACCAATCGTTCGAAAGTTAAAGAGGCGAACTTAATTGAATATCAAACTGTTAGTTATAACCACAAATCTATTTTCCCTATATTTTTTACTGAAAACAAAGGTTATGTTATATATACACAACCAGAAAGAATTGCCCCTTCCTAATTGTTAGGCCATTCATTTGCTAGTTATCTGAACAGTGATCGACTGTTCGAAATATCTGAAAGCGGGCTATGAAAAGTGATCCATTCACATAAGCATAATGCTCGTATCTATCATGAGTCACGTAAGGTGAAACTGGATCAACAATTACGATTGTACAACTTACAACTAGGTCATGAAAATGAAGGTTCTGCCTCAATTAACTGATAGGTATGATGTTATTCGTGAAGAATGTTTTAAATGAAACTGTAGTGAATAGTTCGTACCTGTTTTCATAGCAGGAATCATGAAAAAAAAACGCATTCGTTTCTTTCAGATTTCTCAATCCTAGGATGTTCAAGTTTATGACAAGATTTAAGGAACCACCCCCTGTGTTCATCTCCAATCAATCAGAATTTTTCCTCGAGGTTTTACTACCCAATATGTTCTCTCACAGCCATTTTCGAAATATCAGAGTATATTATAAAATTACCATTTCCTCAAAGTGTATAGAATAGTTGATTCGAAAAAAAAATGTATAATGAGATTTCATAATTGTGGGTCTGAAATATGAACAATTCGGTCCAGCTATTTCGAATATTAATAATCTTCAGTAACCAATTGGGTCTCTATCTCTATCCCCCCTTTTTGTGATTACTGTTTCTACCTTGCCAGTAAAATTCCCAAATTTGATCTAAAAGTCCTAGGATTTGATTTATTCTTGTTAAAAAAAATAGCATATGTAATTCTGATGGTTCGGTCCACATTCCCCACGCTTGCCACCCGAAATATCACTCTTCCAACATTATTACTATTATCGCTGTAATATACAGCGGAAGCTGTTTCAGCTTACTGTATTGAAGCAATTGATTCGTATGAACATTAATGTATTTGATAGAATACAAAATTTAGACAAAGAAAATTGCACTTTTTTCAAATTATGAAGTAACTTATTCGTGCGACAAAATATTTTTAAGACAAACGAACTGGATTCATTCGATAACTAACTCTTGTTCCTTTATAAAGGGTAAACCCCAGAAGTTAAAAATCAAAGGATAAACGGGGTATTTAATTCTAACGTGCGATCCTATGCACCATAAAAGAATATTCCAGAGTGTTAATTCACTATACATATTGTGATTTGAATGATGGTTCATGTATGTGAATGACATGCAAGACATCCAGAACTTATGGTACAGAAATATCGAAATTTTTACCGAAACCTGAAATCGAGGAAAGTATTGTATAACGAAACAGGTGACGATTTTGGAAAGAGTATCTGAAAAATACATTGAACTGAATATTAAAAAAAAACAGTAATTTTTACTCCTTGAATGTAGATTTCCATGACGTATTCACTTTGGATCAATAGATACATGTTTCTATATTCATTAATCGTACTTTGAATCATTCAGTACGATGAATTCAATGAACTGGATAGTGTTCGAACTGGTCGAAGTGAAGTGTCTCGTAAAAGCACCAACGAATGGTATAAATTCCTAGTGAAAGTTAATCAACACTATCTCCGGAAGTGAGAAATATATATCAATAGTGCCGAGAACCAATATAATTATTACACCATGCTGTGTTGTGTTTAACTAATTCGGAATTCTTTAGTAGGAATGAAAATAATCTCTCATGGGAAAACCATGTGAGATCGATCACTAGGGGTGCTTCCAAGAATCTTGGTGTTCTATTTCGTGTGAAGAAATATTTCACTTCTCGTCAGCTTCTAAAGATCTACAAGGCACAGATACGGCATGCCTTGAAATATAGTTCTCATGTATAGGGGTCGACACCAAAACATTCATTGAAGCTTGTTGATTCTATTTAGAGGCAATCTGTCTTGTTTGTGATTCTTCGCTCACAGACTCGCTCACTTCACTGGAGCATCGTAGAAGAGTCGGAGACTTGTCTCTCTTCTATAGATTTTTTTTACGGCCGGTATTCTTCTTAATTGTCGTCACTCGTTCCACCCTTACCAGTATTTACACGGATGACCCGACGAGTACAGAATCCCCACCTCTTTGTTGTCAGCTTGAAGACCTGTTGAACCTCTCTTGCTCAGGGATCTTTTTTGAAAAGATCAGCTGAGCTTTGGAACTTCTTGCCGAGAGAGGTGTTTCCTGAGGCTTACAAACTTCAAAAATTTTAAGTTAATTCGTATCTCCCATCCCTCCTGCCACGCGTTGTTTTTTGAACATTACAGGGTTTTCTTTTCATGTGAATCTGTATATATTAAAAAAAGGATGAAAAAAAATCGTTAATCGTTCCCCTTCATTCTATCACTTGGTCCATCTCACACCTCATGGAAATCCTTGATGATTTTAACATGTGCATGACACAAACTATTGGGAAAAATTTGAGAATGAAAAGTACTTTGTTTCTATAATAATAGCAGATTACTCAACTTGAATAAGTATGTTAGTAATTTTACAATTTCAACTCTGTACCAATTTTATTTTTCAATTTGGTTATTATATTTGAAATACAGCAGTTTCTTCAGTTGTGTTGTAGCACTATAACACGCTTGTTATATTGTGGTTGTTGGATCGAAGATTTCACCAAGAAGAACAAGTACATGTATTTTTATACGACCAATTATTATTTGGAATTGGCAATATTCAATTCTCCGTTTTGTTGTATGAATCGATAATTATTCATACAGTATACTCCTACACAACGATATGTTGGTTACTGAGTTTGAAAGATTTTGCTGATAACTGCATAGTGACTCACCGACATTCGTGGTTTGAAAGCATTAAAAAAACAAATATTCATCCTGTCAATACCTTGTGATTCAGATTATCAGAATTCATGGGTTGTGGGAAGTTTCAGTGACGAACTATACATGGGTTAGTGTTTCATGGTCAAACAATTCGATCAAGCTTCAAAACAGTTACATCATTCAAAACATGTCACGTCGATTGTTTACAGAATACTACTTAACCTCAGTATCTTTATTTTCATAAAAATATTGATCACTAGTTCATCAACTATTTTCCTTCATTTATCACCAGAATATAATTTATTATTTTTCTCAATCAGCCTATTACCTAGAAAAAAATTCCCAGAATTCTGTTCAAATCAGTATGGTTGAATATTTGCCACTTTATACACAAATCAAAATACCGAGAAAAACATGATGACCTCACAAAATGGTTGAGGCTTTCGCGGCCGAGGTTATTAGTATAACTACTGCTCTTCGGGCTTGAAGGCCGTCGTTCTTTGGAATTTCTTCCTGACGTTTCGCTAGCGCGAGTGGCCAGCTTCTTCAGAGGCTTATTCATCTCCGATGACATCGGAGCCTCTGAAGAAGCTGGCCACTCGCGCTAGCGAAACGTCAGGAAGAAATTCCAAAGAACGACGGCCTTCAAGCCCGAAGAGCAGTAGTTATACTAATGATGACCTCATATTAGATATAACCCACCCATCTCCATGAACTACAAGCTATATTTTTGCACGACACCATTATAGGGTCCTCGTGATTATTTTCTCAAGGATCTATCATCTTGAAGAAAGCTCTAATTATACTGAACTTCATTATTATGATCGATACAAACGGAGAGGACGACGATGAAAATAAATTTTCTCTCGAGTGATGCACAAATATTTAAGGGCATCCGTGTGAAAGAAGAACCACTGCTAGTCACTGATTTGGTAGAAAATGGTCTTGTCGGCACCTGATACATGTTTATTTTTCTCTTCCCATGAAATCTAGAGGGTAGCGCCTTTTCTCACCTACACCCGGTTAAGAGCGCTCTTGCAGACATTGAACCAGACAAGTATGAATGCATTCTACTCGATCAAAAATAGTTGCTGATAAAAAATGCAAAGTTACTTGGAAATCGAGTTCATTACTTGCAAGGTCGCTATCTTCTCGTTCAATTGGCTCGAAGATTAAATTTAGGATGTGTAGTAGCATCGGCATATGCAGTAAGATAGATTGTTGTACATGCATGGGAAAAAATGACATTTTCACACATTCGGTCTAATCAACAATAAATGTAATTAAAGCTCATAAAAACAACTACCCTTACATAGGTTGAAAGCCGAGGCCTCGATTGAAACAGCATCATTGTAATTGATGAAATATTCAGTGAAAAAGTATGACTACTCTCGTTGACCAAAGAGATGTTCGAAAATGTGTTTGCCAAACGATAATATAATATATCAACATTTCATTTGTCACTCAGGCGTATCAGTGTTTAGATATGTGATGATTTTCAGGATGAGCATATATTGAAATTGAATACTTGATGAAAAATATAAACTGAATACTAAAGAGTTAATGCAAACAAAGGACAATTTTCCACATATTCCTCGGATACTATTTCCGAAATCCACTATCCCTTGGGTAATTTTGACCACACTTTTATTTCGACCACTTGTTCGTATTCAGCTCCAATACATAAGCTATACACACGTGTCTGGCATCAAAAGACAGCCCTGTACCCTTCGAACATTACAGGGCTTCCCTTTCGTCTGAATCTACATATAAAAAAAGCCAAATTAGACAGTCATTGAATATTGCAGTCTGATTTTTCTTGGAGAAGGGTCTGTTCTCTATCCGGTGATCCCACTCTATGTGCTCAAGAAATATCTGATACCATCATTCTTGGAATGGAGACATTTATTCCAAGCAGTACAAAGACACCACAGTCTGAGGATCCCTCGTTCAATAAAAGCTGCCCTGAGGCTGTCACATTGACACAAGCGGCATTGAAAGCGGCAGGTTCAGAAACGAAATCTGAATATGTTAACGCAAGAAAAAGTTTTTCGTAAATCAAAATCACATACTTAATAAGTATCAAACGTGAGTCGAAAGCATTTTTTTTGTCGGATGATCATCCGCATAATTCGCTGTCACTAGTTACTCATAGTCATTATACCAGATATTCAGAAAACCTGAGAACTAACAGATGCAGGCTGAATGTTAGTCACAAAAATTCATTGAATATTGACCTGTTCAATAAATTACCGATGGAAGTAAGATGTCTAAAGGAAGGCTTGTTTAAGAATACTGTAAAAAATACTTCTTGCTACACTGTTTTTACTCTGTTGAAAATTTTCTCAACACACTCTGGAGCGAAGACTCACCACAGCCTCTATGAATGTAATTTAAAATTATCATTTTTTTCTTTGTGAATTATCACTTTGTCAGTCTTTATTGTTCATTTGCCCTATTGTTAGTCTTTATTTGTTCTATTGTTTGACTTATATTGTTTTTCTTCACATAGTTGTTTGTTGCATTGTATACTTCCATACCTGAAATTGTTGCAAATGTAAATATACTGGAGTTTGCCAATGTATTTTTCTATCTATCCCTCTATCTTAAAAAACTCGATGCTGGGGCTGAAAACAATCTTTTTTTCAAGAACAACTATCCAAATCAATTCAAGAATCATCAGACAATAAAAATCACCGAACATTTCTGGTACCTACCCGTTTGAATGGATCAGTTCATAACGGAGATGAAGAAAAAAGTTAATTGATATTATTGAAACAACATTATTGATTGAAAAAGGCATGCAAGTTATTCAGATAGATGCGTTTTTCGTTGTGTTATTTTATCTGGGGTTATATCCCGAGAGCACTAACTTTAATCGGTTAAAATGTGTGTTGCGCATCCATGATTTTCGAAATTTTGCCTAGCAAATGACTTGAGTGTATGATAATTTGATAAAATATCGAGACCGCAGGTCGAGATACTTTATCTTAAATCATTATACACGAAAGCGTTTGCTTGAAAGCAAAATTCTGAATATCATGGAAATGCACACATTCTGGTCGATTGAGCTTGGTGAAGGAGGGATACATGTTGAGATTATTTCCAGAAAAGATGTAAACTCAGGAAATATCAAAATCGAACACAGAAACAATATAGAACCCGAGATAGTACCTGAAAAGTGAACCATGCGCCCGGTTTATTTTGATCAATCAATTAAAAGATCTAGTGCATTTAATCGCTGTAAAACTCTGAAAACGCAGTCAAGCCTTCAACTTTTTCATCGTTTATTCGCACTGAAGAAAATAATCAGTGTAAAATGAATTAATATCCCCATCTGATTAATCATTTCCTTCGAAAAGTTCGTCATCGTTTGTCACGCGTCTCCCATTCCAAACCGCAGAGGGCCAAGTATGGTAAACCTGAAAGAAAGAAGACGAACGATACGTTTTATATACAATATCGATATTGTAGCTTGTAGCAATGACAGGCGTTACAAAGCACTCGACCTTGTATCTAATTCCTACCGATTATAATAATCGTTTCGTTCATATTCCACATGAATACCAATGAAATTCCTAATAATATTCAATGTCAATGTCACTAATTAGACGGCGTTTGTTTTTGTGTATGCGTAGGATAACCAGATCAATTATGGTTTTGCTCAGGCTACGGAGGATAATCGAAAATTACTCAAGCAAGTTTCTGACTACAAACTGTCGTGTATTTCGATGGAAGTTGTTCTGGAGACTGGTTTTGATTCATGACTTCGTTATATATTTTCTTGGTACTCGAATAGTTTACTGATATTAAAAAATTAAGTAACCGATTTGGTTAGGATGAAAAATTTCAAAATTCGAAATACCAAAAATAATATCACAATAAAATAAAATATCGAATATCAGACAAAATTCGAGCGAAGAAATATGATATCTTAATGATTTTCTCAACTGGAAATATCAGTGCTCATTGAAGTTTCTGTTCATAAATCCACGATCAGTTTTGACTGAAAGTCAGCTGCTATACACAGGTTGAATCTAGACTTAGATATGGTGTCTGTTTCTGGAGCGAAAGTACCTCGTTAAAAAAAGTTTTTTAATAGCGCAAAAGCGTATCCTGCGATGCTTAGCACATTGTACAAATAGAGAATCTTGCAGGGCAATCTTCAAGAAGTATGATATCTTAACTTTAACATCGGTCCACATTTTTGAACTATGCATTTATGTGTACCAAAATGGACTTAATTTCAAAACAAATCAAAATTTTCATCAGTTTCACACTAGAATGAAAAATAATTTTCATTTGCCTCCAGCAAGGCTCAGAATAACTTCCTGTGCACCAGAATACTTAGAACCAAAGATATATAATCATCATCCAATTTATTTGAAGGTCATGAAGGGATTCCCTAAGTTCAAATATTCATTAAAGAATTATTTAGTGGAGAAATGTTGTTATACATTAACAGAATTCTTTACCTGATTGATTTTTTTTTGTATTATATTGACAATTCCTATATAATGTATATTGTCTGACTGGAAATAAAGTATTATTATTATTGAAAAATGATTGAACTGAGTTTTAAATGTGTACTCACGACGTTTCGATTGCTGGTATCGACAATCGTCTTCGGGTGAAACCTGAGAGACATAACTTTTTTTAATCTATCATATTTGATTTTTTTCATTGCAATTATATTTTTGTCCATTTTAGTTTTATATTTATTCTTTGACAAAAATCAGTTCCGATTTTCTTGATTCGAGTGCCTTATTTTATTTATTGTTATGAACAAACTCTGACGAAATTTATCTGCCTTTTACAAAATTGATTGTTTTACAGTGTTATTTTCATTCCAATATTCGCAATTTATGTTCAAATTTAAATTTTTTCTATCTGATTATTTTTTGTAACATGTTTCCATGCAACTGATTATATAGACAGTGGAAGCTTGAACAAATACTTTTTTTCGAAAATGAAAATCCACCAAATATCTCATCCTCAGAGCCTGCTTCAAACCGAATACCGAAACATCAAATTGGCATTGTTTGAAGTTGATTTTGTAGTAGTCGCTCATTGTCCAAACTACTCAATTGAATTTTTTGAATCCTGTGAAATTGTAAAAAAAAAATTTCAAAAAAACTGTTGACATTAGATCAGTGAGTAGAAAGAGGAAGAAACCAATGAAAAATTCGAAGACAATCCATGAATTCCAAAAAATTACGAGAAAATTTCACGAAAATCATATGGAGAATAAACGGTAAAGAAATAAAATAAACTGTTATCAACAAGAATGAGGATGAAAATTAACATTTAATTCAAAAATTGAAATATTAAAAGAAAAATTATTTGTTTACAACGAAGTTTCAGCTGACAGAATCACAACGTTTCTGATTCTTTAACGGTGTTCTTTTTGAAATTGATTTGGAGGAAATGCAGAAAAAAATGTTTTTTTGTAACATGCCCCAGGTGAACGTTTTTCCATCCTTTATTTTTCCATCAATACATGTATACCGATAGTGCAACAATTCCACGAACCTCCGTATATTCATATCAGGATCAGTCAGCTGTTTATCATCATCAAGAATGTCAATTCATCAAAAAATAAAAAATCTGCGAATGGATCTGACATAATCATACTACATAACATGTAGGCCGTGCGAGTGGGAAGCATTTCAAAATTCTTGTAGGCATACAAATAAGGACAGGCGACTTGAGCAAATTCGGTTGGGAAACAAACACCGAACAAACGAGTAAACAACTGCTGCTAGCTCACTTAAATTAGAAGTGAGTCGACTTCGCAATGATATGTAACACCTCGAAACAAAAAAAATATTTTATGGGAATATTATATATATATATATATATATATATATATATATATATATATATATATGTATATGTAGAAATTGATGTTTTCACGGATCTTCGATATGCAAGATGAATTTTTCTGTGTTTTTATCCGTTAGGTATCTTCTGATTTGTTCGACGTTTCGAATTCCATTTTGAATTCATTCTCAAGAACTGTGAGACGAATATCTGTCCATACCGTCCTGGTCAATCATCTTGCATATCGAAGATCCGTGAAAACATCAATTTCTACATAATACCTGGATGGGCAGGATACAACCTTAATATCGGACCTAGTCGGATAATAACTGAGGAGAATCATTATGAATACCAGTTTCCATGGAGAACAGACAATTGAAGTCTTTGCTTACTCTTGCTTGGTTACTTCGTAAGGGAAGTGATTGACCAGGACGGTATTGACAGATATTCGTCTCACAGTTCTTGAGAATGAATTCAAAATGGAATTCGAAACGTCGAACAAATCAGAAGATACCTAATGGATAAAAACCCAGAAAAATTCATCTTGCATATATGTATATATATATATATATATATATATATATATATATATATATATATATATATATATATATATATATATATATATATATATATATATATATATGTGTGTGTGTGTGTTCGGATAGGTTTCCGCGGTCAGTTGTATGTTTGTTGAGTTCGGGTTGAACCGCGTCTGGAGTTTTGTTCTCGACGTTTCGGCTCCGATTTTGGAGCCATTTTCAAGAGGTAAATGTGTACTTAAATGTGATCTGTCTACGTCTGCAGGTCTCATATATGTCTATCTCTCTAGGTCTCATCACAGTTCTTTCTATGTTCTCAATCTGCCTACTCCTTAGATCGAACTGGGGTTTCGAGGGATGTTGGGTGGTATTTATAGCAGCGGGTGCTGCTAAAGCACCGTCGGATGTCTTGATGGGGACTGGGCATCTGGAAATTAGGGGTTTCCATGGAAGTCTCTTACCGTCGTCACGTTCATTTAAGCAGGAGGGTCGCTTCTCGATTTCGATAGCCTCGCGAATTATACGAGCTTGTAGTGTTTTTGCTGTGGCGGTGGTCTTAGTGTTCTCAAAGTCTATATTGTGTCCTGTCTCCTGATGATGTTTGGACAGACCTAAAGATGGGTCTGATTTTCGGACAGCAAGTTGATGTTCGTATACTGTACTCGTCACACGTCTGTTGGTCTGGCCTACATATGTTCTATGGCAATCAGAACATGGTATTTCATATATACCCAGGATTTGATGGTATCAGGACGGAAACATTAATAGAGATAGCAGAATATATAGCACAGCCATTAACTTACTTAATAAACACTTGTTTCGAGGCAAGTTGCTTTCCACAAGTTCTTAAAAATGGTGTTATAAAACCACTGTATAAAAACGGTAATAAATCGAGCATGGTTAATTATAGGCCAGTAACTCTCATATCGAACATTTCCAAAATAATTGAGAAATTAATGAAATGTAGAATATGTTCATTTCTGAAGAAATTCAATATACTTTCAGATAGACAATTTGGCTTTAGAGAGCGTAGATCAACAGAGGATGCGATATATAGACTGACTTCTTTCATATATAACTCAATAGATAAGAAAATACCAACTATTGGAATATTCTTGGACCTCTCTAAAGCCTTTGATACGATTTGTCACGAAACATTTCTCAAAAAACTCTGGAACTACGGATTTAGAGGCAATATCTTCGAACTTCTTAAAAGCTACCTATCTGATAGGGAGCAAAAAGTAGAAATTGATGGCGTTTTTAGCAGATCAGAAAGAATAATAGCAGGAGTACCCCAAGGAACTGTCCTTGGACCACTGTTGTTCAACATTTATTTGAATAGCATGCTCCATCTTCGAAAACGAAATTCTTCTTCTACGCTCTGCAAAGACAATTGGACAGCGAAACACAAACTATCTCGCTCCAAGAATCTATGTCATATTGCCACAAAATCTGAAAAATATAACTAGCTACAATACTTTCAAGCAAGAATTGGAGAAATGGATTCTTGAAAATAGACAGGCTATAGGTGATATCGTGAACCAAAGATTCATGGCTTTGAATATGTGAAAAATAAAAACTGTGATAAGTTGTGATGATTTTACAAGGATTTAATAGGCTGTACATGTATATGTGTATACATGTGTATATGTGTATATATGTTTTTTTGTTTTTTTATATGCTTTGACTGTGAAATGAAATTATAATGTATGTGCATGTATTTATCCATATATCTAAGTACTTACCAACAAATGCTGCATGCATTAAAACTCATAATTATTGATGCTTTGAACTATGACACTGTCTACCCATGCCATATATGTTTTATCTTAATTAAGTCAATTATACCGGCTATGACTATATTTACCTATTTTGAGAAATCTCCGAATATGTCAAACAATATCCAATTTTAGAGAGTGCTGCCCAACATTGGTCAAAATGATATATATCACATACAAGTAGACTAACACTGCTTCTGTGATTATTCTTGTTTATTCAACTGATTATTTACTGAACCTTATGTACTTTATGTCTTTTTTTGATGAATAAACAAATTGTATTGTATTGTATTGTATTCGTTGACAATTTTGTCCTTGGGGGAGCGGAGGAATGTGGAGATTTTATTGTTGGCTGCATTTTGAAGAAGGGCTGATTTGAGTTGGGCTAGTTTCTGTGATTTGTTATGGAGGTCTGTGAGGTTGATAGATCTGTGGATGAGGAAATTCACAACGGAATTGGTTTGTGCTGGATGATGATGGGAGTTTGCGTTAAGGTATCGGTTTGTGTGTGTTGGTTTCCTGTAGACCGTGTGGGTCATTGGTTTTTGTGATGAGGACATCTAAGGTTGGAAGGGAGTTATTGCTTTCGATTTCCATTGTGAACTTTTCATTTTGGTGGAGGTCGTTGAGGTGATCAAGGAAATTATAGAGAGTTTCGGAGCCGTGAGGCCATATAACGAAAACGTCATCTTCGTATTTGAACCAGCAAGAGGGTATGTTGTCGGACGTGTCAATGTATATAACGAAAACGTGTTCGAGTTATGATCCGACTGGTTATGAATCGTTTCGAAAATTAAAATCCTGTGTTCGACTTCTCGGATTTATCTACGTACGTCGTCCTAGAACCTTGCCTTGAATCAGATGATGTACTAACTTCTTCTATTGCATACTTGTGTACGCATCACGGGCATAAATAGATGTGAATGTCCTCAAGCGTCATAAACCCGATACTGAGTAATATTATAAATATTAAATGTCTCGTTTTGTGGGGCATTTAGATATTCCGCAAACTGACTCAAGATGCCTATATATGACCTGAATTCATATTGACATCAGCTGGCGCCTCGGTAGATATTCTCAATCATTCATTAATGTCTTCAAGGGGCATTGCTCGAATATTTCTCTGAACAATGTGAACTAACATGCAATTCAATGGTGCAACGCACTCGTTCGAACAACGTGCTTGCACGTACCTGAAATAACAATTTCACTGCTATTGTTCCCATCAATGCCCAATAAACGTAAACGAGGTTAACTTTTAAGGGGCCGATTTGATACTCTGGTGGCACACATTCGAATCCAATAATTTCCTTTTTCATCCTGTTACAGATACGACTTCGTCATTTGTGAATTTCAATCACATTTAGTCGAGTTGAATTAAGATACCGACATGTACAAACATGTGGCAATGCCAGAGTTGTTATAAAGATGTTGCAGTTGTGACAGCAATATATATCGGTTGAGTTCGGATTGAACCGCGTCCAGGGTTTTTGTTTTCGAGATTTCGGCTGCGATTTTGGAGCCATTTTCAAGAAGTTAATGTGACTTCACACTGAGGTCTCGATCTGCCTACTCCTCAGATGTTGTAGCAGTGGATTTGTGACTTGATTTCGGGGTCTGACTCTGCCTACTCTGTCTATATATAACATCTCAGTTAGCATTTTCAAGAATGTTACTGCTCCTACTTCGTGCTAGCAACTGTTGTTTGATAAACTTCTGCCAGATTTTGAATTCGTTTCATTCATTACATATTTGATGAATTGAAAAACTGTCAGAAGTAATTCAAACAACAGTTGTTAGCACCAAGAAGGAGCAGTAAATTTCTTGTTTCGCCAACTGAGATGTTGGCGAAACTCTAAACTCAATACCGACATCCGTGAAAACCTTTCCTGTAACATATTCTATTTTGAACCGTCCTAGATGAGTATTTATTGCGAACCGGAATACGGCTATCATCCAGTTATATCAAACTAATTCATTATTGTTTTTATTGCTCAGTCACCATCTAACCAACAGATTGCAGACTTTCGATTTACGGCCCGGTTGGTGGAGCCGAAGTTTGTATTGACAATTCTGACAATATTTTTCGAGTATAATTCTGGAAATGTGGACAAGAACACATTTATCAACATTACTGCTACTACCAAGTTGAAAGAGATGTGCCCTACTCAAGATACGTAGCACCTGGGTAATTATTTTGCAGGCATCGAATTCGTGAATTCCTAAGTTTGTAACAAATTTAATTATGTTTCGCTTGGCAGTAGATTTCTCGTGCAGAAATGATAAATTACTCTTGAATGCTATAATCATATCATCTGACCAAAATAAGTGTTGGTACGGCAATCTAATCTATATTTCACTCATCTCATCTATATCAAGTTAACGAATCAGAAGATTAGTACATAGGATGAAAAATAGGGCTAGGTGGTTTCGGTAGTGTAGTGGTTAGCATATCTGCCTGTGAAGCAGAAGGCCGGGGTTCGAATCGTCGCCGGGCCACCGTGCTGGGTAATCGCACGTTAAAAGGTAAGGCCTCGTTGATCCATTGCTCGCACAAGTTTCGACTTCTGAGGGTTGACGTTCGTCAGCTGGTTAACGAAAACGAACAATTTTAGAACAATTTTTAGGTTCGAATATCTGAAGAGCACACATTCAATAGAGCCGAATTATTCAATTCTATTTAATCCTTCCTCATATATTGGTAATTTTCGAATTTGTCGATTTTCATACTTCTACTTCTAACTGGTTGAGTTTCGAACCTTTCGCTCGTTTTCTCATTACGACTACTATTTATATTTATAAGTTCTCACAAATATACGAAAATAAATTGTTTGGACAGAACTTATTATGATATAAATATTATGGTATAAAGAGAGCAGCTTGAAGAATCTATTGTACAACAAAAACATGAAGCAGTTTTGTTTACCTAATCGTAGTATAATCTCACAGAAGAAGAGTTGAGTTGGCAGAACAGAGATTTACATTTACAATGCAGAAAAAAGGCATTCGCCAATATCGCTATCACTACCTGTGAAAAAGGAAGGAAGTATTTCTTCGAGAGTATATTGGGTAATCATTACTTCAACTACTTGTTCCCTTTTGAACCCAACACAGTTTTGCAAATTATAATTGCAAATCTCTGCTTTTCTGCATAAGAACATTCAAATAATTCAATGAGCAAGCGAGTACAACTAGTTTATTGACAATCATATCAGAAATTTATCTTATCGATTAGATTTGTAAGGAGCTGGCCACCTCATCCTTCGCAGATCTATTATGATGATCCTTGCTATTAGAGCTGTTTGATGATACTCCACAGGTTTTCTCGCTGTTGGCTCAATCTGTGGTCGGAACACAACTTTTCTGCCTCAGTTAGTTGGTTGCCTGAATACCAATCTTGGTAGGTGGGTTATCTTGATTGAATACATCGACCGACCGGGTAGCTCTGTGGGTTTTTCTGGGTTTCCCTTGATTTGAAATAGCAAATGCGCTACGTGAAAATCAGTAAGACGCCACAGAATGCTTCGGAACCCAAGACAATTAGCCAACCCCTGCAACTTGTGTGTACGAATGATTCAAATACCCAGAGCATAATATGTCATGTAGTGCAATTTCTTGTTTCTCCAGATGATCGCTTACAAACTCGAAAGAATGAAATATTGAAAAATCACTTCGAATTCGAATAACAGTGGATGTTTGCCAAAAATTCACTTTCGATATTTCTCGTTCCTCTCAATGAAATGCCGTTCACGGATCGTTGATTGTTTCATGTTCCATTGGAATCCTTACTCATTAGCCTTACAATGATTAAAAACCACAGTTGGCCTGAATTCTGAGGAGACCCCGATAAGCATGCAGTTGCGAAGTATTTCATAACTGCCGATCGAAATGAATCCAGTTGTATAATGAAAGGCACGCATGAGTCTCTTGTTCTGTTTTTGCTCTCCGGGGCTCTTGATGCTGATACACTGCTTTCTCCTGCAAATCGTGATCTACGGGGTTCGTTCTGCGATTTCGTGTAACGTGAAAAGTCATGAGCATGTTGCCCAATGCTCGTAGTAAGTTCCCACAGGAACAAATGTATTTATATAGGGCGTTTCCGAAATTTATATTGAACCCATTAATACCCTGAAATTAAGATGCGTTCAAACTCAGTGGCGGATCCACGGGGGGGGGGTTCAGGTCCGGACCCCCCCCCCATTGGGAAAATAAGAGATTTTTTTTTCAATTTTTATCGGATCCTAATTTCCAAATTTTGTTTGGGAACGAAAAAATGTCACATGAGCAAGACAAAAAAATTAAATAGAATAAATTCAGTCGGTTCAGACGCTGGATCAAGCCGAGTAAAATATGAAAATAGAGTCCTCTTCATGCTGTAGGTAAAAATTAAATGCTTTTTTTTCAACTATCAAATTGCAATTTTTCACGATGACACTTCAAAGAAAATTGACACTTGCCAGGCTCATCGAGGGAAAGTTCGAGAAATTTCTGACAGTGCTGCCATTGAATACTTTTTGGCGCAGTATTTGAAAAATTTGACTTGTTACATTTGTGATGAGTCTTGTGTATGATTTGAATATACTATGTATGGGTAGAATATGCTGTTGATTAGGTTAAATCAACTCGATTCGATTCAAAAAAAAGTAAAAGTTTCGAACCTAGTTTACCTACTGGCTACACCTTGGATCTTGACTAGTTGTTGCTATACGGTAGCTCATAATTTTATTTTATATATATATATATATATATATATATATATATATATATATATATATATATATATATATATATATATATATATATATATATATATATATATATATATATATATAAATTTCGAGTTATAGACCCCCCCTTGACCTGATCCTGGATCCGCCACTGGTTCAAACCCTGGTGTCTTCACTTATACCTGGGCAAGTTTGGGATTGAAGTTTCTGAATTTAGACTGCTTGTTTTTTGGTGGATGATAGAGCTCTTGGAGGTTTCCATAAGAAACGTACAGATGTCGCCCACACCCTCTTGTCAGTCTCATTTGAAGCTAAATTTGCACTAAGTGAAAATTTGCAGTCGGGTTCTTCCATTTTTATTTGATTGGCTACTGAGAAGAGATCGCAACGTAAACGATAATGGGTGATTTACTGTCTGTGCTGATTTTTTTTCAGAATATCTAGGTGAGTTAATTTTTTCTAAGTCCCAGCATAAGTGACAATAGTTGTTCCATGTCTAGTGAAAGGATGTGAAATTGTTGTCCACAGTTTATCAAAGAAAAGTCCAAATAGTTTTTATTATATCGCCTGATGAACGCAACCTCACGCTTAGAGGTTTATTCAGAATTTGATTTCCAAAAAGTGAAATTCAGTTACCTTGGGTATAAAATGGATGTTCATCTTCATATGTTGACCTAGACAAAAAACATTGTTGTTCTAAAATTGTTCGTTCCGTTAACCAGCTGACGAACTTAAACCCTCAGAAGTCGAAACTTGTGCGAGCAATGGATCAACGAGGCCTTACATTTTGCGATTACCCAGCACGGTGGCCTGGCGGGAAGACTGTTCACACAAATCAAAAATTTTATCCGAAAGGCATTATTTGAATGAAGTTGAAGGGCAACCGTTTTCGGAAACACCGTGTGTGTAACATGAAAGTCATAATACTCAATTTTGTTTCGTTCTTTCAGGAGATAAAATCTCTACTATACTTTCGCTCAGTTCATTCACTACATTTTGAACATGTTTTCCATACTATCCCCTAGTCATCTTCACACTGCATATACTCCAGTCTATGACGGTAAAAAAAGTGTAAACTGTGTATTTATCCCATACAGCACCGATTCGTATGAAAATTTGGATATAGGTTCTACTTACCCTATATTTCAAAATCTACCATGTGCCGAGGGTTGATTTTTATATCAAAATTTTAAATTAGAGCATGTAATAAACTGAAATCATATTTATATAAATAAAATCAATATTGATAATTTTTAATATAATTTATGGTTCAGTAATCAGTGTCAGCCCTTAACACCCCCCTTATGACAGAATATCATCAGAAAATAATAATTAACATATTATTTGGAAGTTATTTCAATTATTCAGTATCCATTTGCATTAAATTTGGGATTTAGCTTCTATCTACCATCTACTTCAAAGTTGAGGTTGTGCTTGGGATTATTTTTAATCATAAGAGGTGAAAACTACCCCTATTCAAAAAAAATTATAAAATACTAGTTTTGAGTGTGCAGTCATCTGTAAATACGTTGAATTAACCTTGATAGACGATTTCTGATATATTAAACAGTTTCGACGCCTAAAAACCACCCTTATGATGGTTTCCTTAAAAAATTATATCGAAATTGGTATTGAGTAACCCAACTGTATGAAAATTCAGATCGAGACTCTACTTTGGAGTCACCTCTGTACTCGGGGTTGCTTTTGATTTTTTAAGGGTGACAATTAACATTGAAACCATCTACCTTGATCGGTAGTAATTTTCCAGGGGAAACTATCCAGTCGAAATTTAAGTAAGTAGGGAGGGGATAGTAACGATTTTACTGGATTCATTAATTAAAATAATACGCCCAACAACACTACACTTTTTATTAACTCCACTCCACAAAAAACAAGTACCGACTGGCTAATAAAACATTTAGACTTTTCAATTGTTTCATCGAATTTTCTCGGCACTCACATGTATATGTATATATATATATATATATATATATATATATATATATATATATATATATATAGTTCCACTAGGCCTAAAACTTATTTACTATGTGTATTCTTCAATATACTAATGTACATACTCTAATTTCTACAAAAATTGTTTTTGGTTTTTTTCCCATAACTCGCTTAGTTTTCAAGCAATCAAATCCACCAAAGAAGTATTTCGTAGCTTTTTTCAAGAGCTATGAGCTCATTTCCATGATTTTCTGTTTCAGATTATATTTTTGAAAAGGTTCTTGTTGAAATGGCTCAAAAAAGGTACTTTACGCGAACCCTCACAATATTTAACTGGCCATATCTCACTCTATTTTCATCCTGCAGAAAAAATGAAACACCAAAATTTTCAGTGAAGAATAACCTTCGATTTTACACTCTAGAAAATTTTGCATGTGATCGATACTTTTCGAGTTATATCGAAGAAATGGTGATTTTTCGCTGAATTACGTATATGATTTTCTCTCTTTAATCTCATTTTTTCCAAAACTACTTACTTTCAATTGATAAAAAACTCAGAACTTACTATAAAAACATGAATGAAGTGAATTATGGAGTAACAACGATTTTTTTCAAAGGGAGGGGGGGATGAGAGGATGAGTTATTCACAATTTTTTTTCAACGAAAAAATAGGATTCAACATTATTTCCTTCATACCTCGGTTCAGTTTTGATGCTAGAAACTTTAATAAATAACAAAAATCAAGGTTTTCTGAAGGACTTCAAAAAAGATCTAATGAGTTTTTCCCGAAAAATGCATTGGTTTTTGGTTATTGTAGGTAGAAGCTAATTTGGCGTTTGAAAATACCAGTCAACTTTCAACAAGCAATTAGTCAGTTTGTAGTGGGTCTGCATACATCACAAATGAACCAACGCCTTTGTTTTTACGAAAGCAATAATTTTGCTCTCTGCAGGTTTTTCGATTAGATGCATACTTTTCCAGTTATTCGCGAAAAAACATCTGAAAACGTTGTTTTTTGCCTGAAAACCGACAATTTCACTCGCGAATAAGTCGAAAAGTATTACTTTTCAGAAAGAACTTCATTGAACAAAAAGTGCTTAGAATTAGTCGATCTATTGAATTCCGCACTTATTTTCAATAAAAAATTTTTCATCCCCAAGAAGGGGTGGCATCCACCCCCAAGGAGAAAGCAACCCTCGGCACAGGGTAGATTTTGAAAAAGAGGGTATGTAGATCCTGAATCCAAATTTTCATACGAATCGGTACTGTATGGGATAAATACACGGGAAAATGGTCATAGACTGGACTAATAAATGAAATGACTGAACAGAAATGAGTTAGATACATTATGCGTACCAACTGAGAGACTATTGTTTCTTCATTGCTATCTTTAACTTTTTTTAGAATAATGCTCTGCCTTCTGGGCACACTGGTAAGAGTGTTGGATAAGGAGAAAAAATTCGGCTGCCTCCACAAACTTTGCATCTGGAATAACTCTGAAGAGCAATTGCGAAAAAAAGTATTCAGTATTTGATAATACAAAATGTTGCCTTATATAATACATTTCCTGGTTCGTTGAAAAGTTACTTCGGATATCAAGTGGTGTTGACATCAATAAAATTGTTTGAAAATCACAGATCTGTTGTGGGATGTACTTGAAAGTGACTCTCAAAAAACGACCTTCACATATATTCAGAAATATATAGTTTTTCCAATATTCTCGCAGATGAATGGGAAATCTTTCGATTGGAATTTTGTGGAGGAATCTTAACATGAAAAGATGTCATCCCTTATTTTTGGTTTCTTCAATTCATGGGGACAGGAAGATGGTGTCTTCTACTAGCATCCGAGATTTTTTTAAATCCGACCAGGGATAACTTGGATTGAAAATTTTCAATGTCTCCAAGGACATTACAGTTTATCTGGAAATTGATAGTTTTGATAGATTTGCTGAACAAATAACGTATCTACGCTCCGAAAGAGTTATTTGATGGTCATTCAACAAAAATATACACGAACATTTAGAGAACCATTGATTACTTGGCTCATCTCCGTAATTTATGACTGAGTTCGATTACCAAAATTTGACCTCGGAAATAGAACACTTGAACTCATCAATTCTTTTCTTCAACTCTATGTATTCGAAAAATGTCCATTCATACATTGTTATTCGGAAAATGCCCAATATTCCTTCATAGTTAGATACACTATTCAATTTGCTATCCCCTAGTACTGAAATTTGAAAGTACTTACCAACTTTCTGTTTATGTATACATATATAAATATTGATTCTCAAATACAATCAAATACAAGAATTTTTCTCGACTGTCTGTATGAACACCTGTTAATTACTTGTGTCTCTGTTCGTTTTGAACATACTTATTCTATTCTATTCACGGCTTTCTTAGACCACCTTCGATTCATCTTATTTTGTATGTCGAGATCTGTTTTTTTCATGTTGGTACAAAAAATTAGAAAGTCATTGAACTCTGGTAGCAAAAGCCAATTAAGAAGAATGCATTTCCTCTCAAAACGAGATCAGTTCTTATGGCATTTCCTCATTCAAACACTCGGAGAATTCGATGTTTTCAACTTCAATTCATATAACGTTATCAATGAAAGTATTCTGAAGAATGAAAGTTATACTTTTCGTTTCGGAAGCGAAATATTTTTTGCCCGATAGTGCTCTACAAGGAGTAAAAGTATAGTTGCTCCATTCTATTCTATTAGCGAACTGCCTTAGTTGTCACGATGCAGGACAGTTTTTCGATTTCTATATATGATTGCGTGACTTGAATAGTGGCTTTGATCGAATATAATCTAATTAATGCAGACACCGTACGGAAGATAAAGTTGCAGGATATGTAGAAGGCACTCAGTATTATGGCATTCTCTCACAGTGATTAATCGATATTGAATCGGGAACTGAACTTTCAAGCGGAAGCTGATATAAAAGAGTTGAAACACATACTCTTAAATATAGCGTCTTTTTTTGAAATGAGAGATGAAACAGATGAGTGTTTAAGCTCAAAGAGCTCTTGTTTGGATGTTTGAAAGTCATTTTTTGTGGTGGATGAATTCTTTCTTCTGAGTTTTTTTGAGTTCTTAACCTACCACAATCTGAAAAAAATAAAAATCATAATTGAAATCTATACAAGTGTTGAAGGGCAGATTTCTAATCCACACCGAAAAGTTGGTGCGTTAATTACAAAACAATTCCTTCAGTTCAATTAAATGCAATCTGCTTCCGTTTTCGAAACTTCACAAATATTTCTCTTTTTGTTTTTTTTATTATTACTGCCAATATCAATTCTTATTTTTTCAGATTGTGGTAGGTTAAGAAGCCAACAAAATTCTGGTGACATTCCACATTTCATAGCATGTATAAATTATATATGCTCGTTATCGGAGTGGTAGCCATATCCTGTCAAAATGTTATATTTTCCAATATTTCATTTCATTTTGTATCATTTCCGGACACAACGTGTGTCATATAAATATCAGGTAATTATCCAAGTACTTGGACCAGAAATCAATGAAGAAGCCAACATACGAGTGAGTATAGCAAAGAAATGGCGGAAAAAGATATTTTGAATTGCAGTGCTAGATGATGCTATAGTAGGCTTCTTCAAGTGAAAAACGTTACCTATTTCATTGGCGTGTAGGAATTGACGGATATCCTCCTAATGGAATTCCAGCATACAGAGTTTAACATGACTATGGACTCTTTTCATTTTCAAGAATTGTGAGATTTCACCAAATGTAAAAACTGTTTTGATTCCTACTTGGGGAAGCTATTGTATAGCAAAACACGTGTCGCAGCTTAGTTAACTCTTTTAGGTGAAAATCTTACAGAAAACTATTTGTTGTGCTAGTTCTAGATCGAAGACATATCCCTCGATTGTCCTTTTATCGAATATCAGTTGGTGCATGAAAGCTTTCCATCAGAGAATTATTATTAGTGTTATTGAAGCGCTTTCGTGAAATCAGTGGATTTTTCAAGCATCATCTGAGGTGAAGTAATCACGAATCATTCCATAAAATATCTCATTGGAAATTCATAGGTTAAGCTTTGCTTATTATTCACCCTCTGGTAGTGCAAAAGTCTGAGCTTGATTTCGGAATCAGATTCCTCGTCCATAATATGAGATTGTAATCATTGTTTGTGAGATTCGTACAGGAACTTGTAGAATTTGTTTTATGAGAAAGTATGTCTGAGAATTTCTTTTTTTTTGACATACAGATTCAAAGAACACCGCCTGAATCAAGAAACAGGAGTTAAGAATTGACATTCACTTTAAAACTTCGGAATTTGTAAGTATCCCTAAGGAAAAACCTCTCTCGATAAGGATTTCCAAAGTTCAGCGGTTCAAATGAAAGGATCTCTGAGCAAGAGAGGTTCGACAGGTCTTCAAACCTACACCTAAGGGATGGGAATTCTGCACTCGTCGGAACATCCGTGGTAATACTGCCAATGACGCCAATTCAGAAGAGCATCGACCATGGAAATATCTATAGAAGAGAGACAAGTCTCTTTCTACGATGTTACAACGAAGTGAGGGAGTTCGTGAGCGAGGAATCACCGTCAAGATGCATTGCTTTTTCCTGAATGGAATCAAGAAGTTTCAAAGAACGTTTCGGTGCTGAGCCCCACACATGAGAACTAAATGTCAAGACAGGCCGTATCTGTGCCTTCTTGATCATCAGAAGTTGACGAGAATTGAAGTTTTTCTTCGCACGAAATAGAAATTCACGCTTCTGGCAAGCACTTTTAGCGATCGATCTCACATGGACCGACATGTTGCTGCGTTGTTTAATAAATTTTTTTTTTTATAGAATAAGTCCAATTTAGTCAGTAACTTCTAGTTACCTATCAAAAAATTACAAGAACTAATATGAAAATACTTGCTTCCGTTCTGAACACTAACTCGCAAATTCCTTTTTAGAACCAATGTTTGTTAGTGGCAGTTTTCGTCATTGACATTTGTCAAAAATTTGAGATCTGACATAACATTTCGTTCTTCAGCAGGACGAATTTTTTTTAGGTATTGTACAACAACAAATGTCGCGGTTTTCTAAACCCAATGTTAGTAGGAATCGCACAGGAACTGTGATATTTTTTGCTATTAAATGCTTCGGAAAGAAAAGAGAAAGAAATCAACCGCAAAAACTGAAAATTTCATGAAAATCAACTGGAGCCAGAGAATCGAAAAAAGAATGGAAGAGATTTCAATCAGAACAAGAATTGAAAAGAAATTTGAATTCAAAAATCATATTATGAAATAAGAATGAATTTGATTCGACTGAAAAATTCTTAGAAAATGAACTAAATCGTTGAATCATCATTCAAAGGGTATTTCTGATATCTTTCAATCATCAGTTCTGTGGGTCAAATAAACTTAAACCAAAACAAACTGTGCATAATATTTAATTACTCTTCATTCTGCTGGATTCGGTGGAAATATTGCAGAAATATACACCAAAACAGGGGTAACATCACCTTCGTCGACAGATCCACATTCAATAATAAAATTCAATCATGGAAAAAATCTTGTATGCGTGGAAGTATAACGATTGGTTCAAGAAATATCTCCCTGCAACAGATATTGCTTCAATACAACTAATAGAAACATATTGCTGGTTCTGGATCTAGTTTGAAAACTCCAGTGAACGTTTTAGGGTTTCATATGTGGAATCGGGGTTGATCATCTGCCCTTTGTTCACAGAATAATATTGCCCGCAGATGTCACATATCTAATGTTTTTCCACTTAATTCTTGTTCGAGATGCACGGTATCAAAAAACTGAGAAGAATGTTACACTTCCTGCGTGACCTTGGTCATAACCCACATCATTTTTCATGGAATTGATGAATAATCAAAAGGACTGGGAAAAGGAAAACTGCATCTGCATATAGATAGATCTAGATCATTTCGTCAATTCTTCGTATGTTTCACAGACGAACCTAAAGGTCTTGTATGATTTATCATGGTCATTTAATGAAAAGTGGGTTCTTTCAGAGGTTAGCCAATCATTTATTGTACATAATAATTGTTTACATATGTTCGACTTGATATTTATATCGTGTTCTTTGAGGGTCGTGCAGAAAATGTGCTTATATCGATTAATAAATTAGATCATTGATAATTATATCACTGATTAAATACCTACGTGGGTACTGAAGAAAAAACATCCAGCAGAGGCGTAATTTGATTTCCTGAAATGAGAATATAAAACCTGTGACAGGAATGAAGGTGTGGGCCACAAATGATTTTAAGTTCACTGTGGACACGTGGACAGTGGGGAAGAGTCGTACCATATACAATTAGAATTATATACAGTTCACTTGGCTTATCTCGCTTAGTACTCTGTATATCTTGGTCAACCTTTTGCCAGCAACTCTCCCATTGAACTTGCATATCAACATCTACTCGTGCGCAAGGTATCATTATCATCAGGAACTTGAAAAGAATCCACCACGAACATTCAAATTTAAATATATAGCAATTTTCTTCTCCTGAAGATGCTAAACTTGTTAGTGAAACGAGTGCAAATAATGTTTCTGTACTTTCTAATTTTTCAAAATTTATTTTGAAGTTTCATGTTGTGTCACGAAAAAATCGAACACAAATATTAATATCCTGTGTTTGATTTAAGGCCCAAATTTTATAATGTTGTGACGATATTTTCTATTTATTGTTTTTTGTTTTGACATTGGAGATATAACATTGTATAATTGTTTAACTGACTTCTCCGATATCATTTCATTTTGGTCTCACTGGAACAAACCATACTATTAGTATCATTCAGGGGAGTAGTTGTTTTCCGACAGGGGTCGAATTCTTTAGTCATGCGGATTTATTTTCATTCGAATAGAGTGACGTAGAGCGATATAGACTAGATGTCCTGGAATGCAACACAACACAAAATCGTATACGGATTTATATCAAGAATAGGGGCCCAGGTGTCAGCCCAGAAACATTCTGTTTAGGTAGCCTGAACGATTTTTTCAAAAAATGGTTCGAATATACTTTGCTATGAATATGAATTATAGTGATGAAGATTTTTGAATCACATTTTTGTAACATCTTTCAATGAAAAATCGTCAAAAATTATGAAAAAACATACTTCAAAGCCAAAATATATTGAATTAGGTACTTTTATTTTTAGTATTTTTTCAAGTACTCCATGACTTGAAGTGATTTGAAAGTCGAATAATTTTTCAAGATATATAACACACTACCTGGCGTGTTTTTCAGTTGGAAAAATATGTGCCATTTCAAATTCGAAATTTTTCAACAACTTGCATAATCTTTTTTAAGACAAGGTAATTTGTTGACCGTATGCCTCTGGGCAAAAAGTGAATTTTCAAGGCGAATCAACTCAAGATACTACTCGAAAGTGAAAGTTACTATGTCTGAAATTCGCATACGAAAGAAGGTGTGTCTCGGATTTGATATTCAGGTTGTTTTTTTCTTCAACTAATTTATATTTCATGATATCATCGTGTATCTACTGCATCTTTGGTTTCCTGGTTGGGTGAAAGGTTCTTTAAGAAAAAAATGCAGTTTCTTCGGTTCCGTTGGAATATATTGAGAGAATGAATTATTCCCACATATGTTATAACTATTTTCCAGTTATTGGAAATACGATTCCATCAACTCTGGAGAGTTGATGGACCTGCCGATACTTCATGTCAGTCGATTGAACACCTTGATGGTTTGTTATTGGGCTGTTCAACGAAATACAAATATATTCGATAAGTGGATGATCATGCTGAACCGAATGTTTCCATACACAGCTTCCCAACAAAAATTGTCCGTCTTGATTATTTTCGAAACGAATGGAAATATCAGAAACAACCCATACTGAAAGATTACAGGAAGATTCATTTCTCCATACGAACATCATTCGCAACTCCACACACTACTTCCATAGTTACTTGAAAGACCAAATACAGACCAAATTCATCCTATACCACCATTTCGTTTAAGGTATAGAAATTATTCAAAATTTGAAAATCCTATACCTAATCAAACCTTTCAAAGGCGGTAAGGTAACTCGTGTCAATCAGGCAAATGTGTTTCCATGTGCCGTTTTGGTTAGGCTAGACCACAAATTCTAGACCTCTGAAAAATCATTGAACTCACTTTTTAAATTATGAACTACATATGGTATGTTTGTCTGTGACGATTTTTTAAATTTTCCCTGTTTTCGCTGGGAAGACCTAATTGCCATATTGAGTTTATAAATTGAAACTATAGATTTATAATGTTCTTTCTATGTGACTCTCTCCAAATAGGATGCCTGAAATTTAGTGTCAAATCGAACCAAACAGAAATCATTTCATTCGTCATTTTTAGGCCGCCATATCTGATTCATATTTCGGCTTCTGATTAGTAATGTGGCTCTCTGAAAATTCCTCCACACCAATTTTCATTTCCAGCTGACTAAAAACTACCCACCGCCTCTCTGTATCAGACATATTAGATTTCTGTTTCCGCTACAGATCAAAATGTGGCCTTCTGGAAAGCGTCACATTTAGATTTTCAGTCGGTTTGGACCACAAATAAAGAAAATACTTCATTTTGAAGAAGCCATATTGGATTTATATTTTCAGTACAGATTCGTGAAATACTTTGAATACGTTGAATACCTGTGCACCATCTTCTAGTCGAACCACTACATAAACAGAACCCTTTATTCGTCATCTTGGAGCCGCCATATTGGATTTATATTTTCACTGCATATTCTTGAAATACTACCGTCGAATACCGTTGCACCAATTTCCAGTCGAACCACAACATAAACAGAACTCTTAACTCGTCATCTTGGAGCTGCCATATTAGATTTATATTTTCACTACATATTCTTGAAATACTACCGTCAAATACCTGTGCACCAATTTCCAGTCGAACCACAACATAAACAGAACTCTTTATTTGTCATCTTGGAGCCGCCATATTGGATTTATATTTTCACTACATATTCTTGAAATACTACCGTCGAATACCTGTGCACCAATTTCCAGTCGAACCACAACTTAAACAGAACCCTTTATTCGTCATCTTGGAGCCGCCATATTGGATTTATATTTTCACTACATATTCTTGATATACTACCGTCGAATAACTGTGCACCAATTTCCAGTCGAACCACAACATAAACAGAACTCTTTATTCGTCATCTTGGAGCCGCCATATTGGATTTATATTTTCACTACATATTCTTGAAATACAACAGTCGAATACCTGTGTACCAATTTCCAGTCGAACCACAACATAAACAGAACTCTTTATTCGTCATCTTGGAGTCCCAATATTGGATTTATATTTTCACTATATATTCTTGAAATACAACATTCGAATACCTGTGCACCAATTTCCAGTCGAACCACAACATAAACAGAACCCTTTATTCGTCATCTTGGAACCGCCATATTGGATTTATATTTTCACTACATATTCTTGAAATACTACCGTCGAATACCTGTGTACCAATTTCCAGTCGAACCACAACATAAACAGAACTCTTTATTCGTCTTCTTGGAGGCGCCATATTGGATTTATATTTTCACTACATATTCTCGAAACACAACAGTCGAATACCTGTGCACCAATTTCCAGTCGAACCACAACATAAACAGAACCCTTTATTCGTCATCTTGGAGCCGCCATATTGGATTTATATTTTCACTACATATTCTTGAAATACAACAGTCGAATACCTGTGCACCAATTTCCTGTCGAACCACTACATAAACAGAACGCTTTATTTGTCATCTTGGAGCCGCCATATTGGATTTATATTTTCACCACATATATAGCGCAATAAAGCTTCCTGAGAACTCCTACAAATAGAAAATTATCAGCTCAATCGCGCAGAACACAAAAATTTCCATATGCGATTTGATATCGCCATGTTAGATTCATATTTCAACTAAGCATTCGTAAAACAATTATGCACCAATTTCCAGTCGCATTGAATCATACACAAACTATATATTGGTCATTTCATGGGCCGCCATTTCGAACAAATAGACAGAAAAGTTGCATTGTAATACGTACAGACACCGGACAGTCAGACACTATATATTCGTTCCTACTTATAGGTACACCAATTTTCAAAATTTTCGTGAAATAAACGAAAACTCTGGTCGCTTCTTTCGAAATCGCCATACTGGCTTTCTATAATGACTGTTTATCATTTCGTTACGGTTCATCAATAATTTTTTTGTCAACTCACAAATTCTCCTAATCAGCATTATCTCCAAACCTACCATCGTTTTATTCTGATCCAATGGCAATGCGAAACTCAGATAGACAGATATCTGTGACAGAGATCAAGATCGACCACTAGGAAACATCTTGAAAATGCATTCAATGTCTATCTGTTACAAATCAATACCTACATAACCCTGTAGCAAAATCGTGAATAAAAATAAAAATGAGCTTCAACTTGAGGAGTAGCACGAATTGGTTTCCCTATTACAGAAACATGCAGTATGACTACTGAAGTTTCAATAATGCACTATTTTTCTAGTAGGCGTTGTTGACATTTTGACGTTTATCGCGAAAAGTCAAATTAAACTAAAGTGGCCGAGTGTTTCCATTGATTTGGTGTCAGAGAGTTGAATAACTAGTAACAATGTGGCAAAGTAAACTCAGAAACCTTCAATTATACTGCCCAGGACGGATTTTACAATGTAAACAGTATGCCAAATACAATAAATCCACTGCAGCGAATTTATTGGAGCAACCGGCCGAAGCCGATAAAGTGGGTAAGCCAACTACCGTCACCACTCCTAACGTGACCACACCGGAAGCAATAAAAACTAGTCACTACTTGACCAAAAACCCAAAGGCGACTCTAGTAAATACTGAGGAACAACAAACTATTTCATTCGATGATATTCCTGGTCCGATAAGCTTGCGTTTCATTTCTAAATTTTGGTCGATGGTTCCAGTTATGGAGACCCAAATAATTATAAGAATCGCTCAATATTTCCTAAGTGGCGGCAAATTTTTCAACGGTATTCTCTCGTGGGGAGGCAACAGATCCTTTTTCAAGAAGTTTTTCAACGAATACGGACCTGTAGTTAGAATCCATGGAGCGTTTGGAAGCGACGTTGTTTTACTGAGCAGGCCAGAGCACGCCTGCGCAATATTCAGAAGTGAAGGCCAGTACCCCATCAGATCCTGTTTGGATTCCGTTGAGAAGTATCGGCTCGAACACAGAAAGTATCGTCAAGCAGGACCCTTCCTCGCACACGGTCCCGAATGGGAAATAGTCCGTAAATCTCTGGAACAGCAGATGCAATCGACTGTAACTGAACAGTACGATAAATTACAGAAAATTTGCGATGAACTAGTAGAGAGAATATCGATCATCAGGAATAAACAAGAAGAAATGCCCAACAACTTCGATGTAGAGATATTCAAGTGGTCCCTGGAGTGTCTTTCAGCTGTTACTTTGAACAAGAAACTGGGATTCCTGGATCCCTGTGGGGTCAGCCCCACCTCAGATCCAGGACGACTACTCGATGGTCTTTTTGGAGCGACAGAAGCCATCAGAAAATGCGAATACGCTTTTCACTTCTGGAAATTCATCAAAACCCCGGCTTGGAAGTCGCTCGTAACCAATTGCGACATGATCGATGGCGTTTTGAGCAATCACGTGGAGAAAGCGATGAGTGCTCTCAAGGAGAAAAAAGCAGCCAACGCTCCTCTGGAAAAGGTATCCCTACTGGAAAGTTTACTCCTGAAGGAAGGAATCGTTGAAGAAGACGTTATGACAGTTTTGCTGGATATGTTTTTGATTGGTGCCAATGCCACTGCTCATACCGTTGCCTTTTTGCTGTACCACCTCGCTAGAAACCCACGTTGCCAGATCAGGCTTTACGAAGATCTGAAGAAATATAAGGACTACATTAGCAGAGAGGAACTGATGAATATCAAGTATCTCCAAGCTTGTGTCAAGGAGTGCCTCAGACTGGATCCTCCTATGCCAATTTTGAGCAGAGTCCTGAATAACGATGTTATTATACATCATTATCGCATTCCTAAGGGTACCAACATCCTCTTCGCCACCCATCTGAATAATATGGGTGACGATTACTTCGAAGATGCTTCTAGATTCAAGCCGGAAAGGTGGATGACCGATGAGTTGGGTGGATTTGGAAACGAGTACCAAGCCTTCGCTTCTATGCCGTTTGGACATGGCCCTCGGGCTTGTTTGGCCAAGAACCTGGCGGAAACTGAGATTGCGATGGTTCTGTTTAAGATCTGTAAAAAGTTCAGAATCGAGTATAACTATGGAGACATCAAGAGCTCGAATAAATTATTGGCTTCACCAACAAAACCTCTTAAGTTTAGATTTATCAACCGTATCTGAAATGTTCGTTATTGTTGTTCTTTGAATGGTTGTTTATGATATGAATAAATTTTTCAATAACATGGCTATTTGTATTTTTTCATCTGGACATATAGGCAAGCAAAAAATACGAAAAAAAGTATTATTATCGAAACTCTATTGCATGAAGCGTTGCAGTTGAAGTCGTTTCATACAATATAAAAATCATAAATTCACTTTTTCCTGATAACCGCATGTACTTGAAATGTGACAAAATGTGAAAATTGTCAAAATAGATTGTTCTGATTTTCATGCTGTGCCAAATTTCATGGCACGGTTTATAGAGGCATTTTCAATTCAGTCAGACCTCTACATGATTTATACAGGTTATACGTGGGCGATCGATATTTATTGTGTTGTAGATGAAAAAAAACAAGTTCAATGAAATCCAAAAATAATTATCAATACGTAGGGAGTCTAATAAATGTAACACTTATTTTATATATTTCTCTTTTTTGGAACACTCTGAGTGCACCCAAAAAGCAAGAGACGGCTAAAGTTTTCAAGTACCGTAGCGCTCTAGGTCAGCTTACTCTATAGCACATTTGCTATTTCAACTGCAGGAAACTGAAAAATGTAGGATTTTATACCAGGTAGTAGTAAATTTTCGTTAATTTTTTTTTTGTTGGAAAATGTTGCACTTTATTTTCATTTCAACAATACATCATTGTTTATTTATACACAGTTCATATTTATTGAAGATGATATTTATATTACAAGATATTTATTTATAGTTATTAATTATCAATAACTGTAACATTTGAACAATTGGTGAAGTTAATTGCAGGGATACAAACATCGAAACAATATAATATTATAGCTAGATGAAGGAAGCATATGAGAGCAGTGACTGATGACTCATCAATCGCTGACGTATAATAGGTATATTATACAATAGTCGCGGATAAAATATTTTATGTCCGCGCCTATCGTAGCCGTATGGGCATAAAGACCATTATTATGTATTTGATGACTGAGTAATGAAGAAACAATAATGGTTTAGTATGACATAAATTCAAATATCGGCCTGCTTGAGGTTTTGAAAATTAATGTTTCGAAATATTAAACTTTAGGCGTTATTTTTGCAGTTCCCTGTATAATTGTTTATGCGCATTCACGTACCCAAGAGTTGAAAATATAATATACAAAAAAGGACCATTATTCACGTATAAGTGAAAATTACTCGAACAACGAACATTGTGTCAGATGACAAAAGTATTTTCACAACTCTTTTTTTTTCAGGTAGTATATTGGATATCACCGCCTACGAATGGATGGGAAACTCCGTCTCCGCACCAGTACCACATTCAAACGGACGAAGGGCCCGAACGATACTTCCGATACCAAACCGACAGCGGCCAATACCGAAAAGAGAAGCGACTAGAAGATGGTACCGTCATCGGCACCTACGCGTGGATCGACGCCGACGGTATCATGCGACAAAGAGACTACATCGCAGACAGCGCTGGCTACCGGATACTCAAGTCCAAAAACGTTTACGTAGGAAGGCACGTGAATGTAGGCGAAGCCATAAAAGCAGCGAAGAAGTACCCTGCTTCGGCAGGAACGTTGGTGAAATCCAGTCAGCGACCAGCCGTAGCCGCTCCCGCTTCAACTGGAACGTTTGTGCAGTCGAACAAGAGACCGGTCATAACAGTTCCTTATTCGGCCGCAGTGCAATCTACAACTTACCCATCTAGCGTGCCATCCACCCAATACCTCCCTAGTACCACGCCTGCTCCGATAGTCAGTACCACGTCTACACCATACGTAGACGTTTCACCAAATTCCATACTATCGACAACACCCTATGGCATTGTCTCTTCAACTGGAGCACCTGTAGTGGAAATTACTCCCAACTCGTACCTAGTTCCATCTACTCCTCAACAACATCTCGAACCCCCAGTCAACTTCACATTTGTTTCGGGTAACTATCTTCCTTCCTCACCTAACCCCTTCTCAGTTACAACAGAATATGCTTCGACACCAGATCCAACTAGGCAATACGTACCCCCCGTGGTAACTTCCACTGAACGTCCCTACTATCCGTCTACTGTACCTTCAACACCTCCCCAACAATATATCCCTTCTTCGTATAATAACTTACCACAGCCCTTGGGAGAGATCGATCAAAATTCGTTGGAGTACAACCCCAACGTTCGACAAGTCAATAACGATTACAGATTCCAAAATGGGCCCACCTACCCAATAGACAAGAACGGAAATCCGTACAGAGGACAAAATTTTGGGAATGGGTATGATCCTCAATATCCCACGTATGATGGAGTTTCAGTTACGAACGACGGATTCAGGTACTACATACCGAGAGCGTACCACGAGGAACAAACATTACCTGGAGAAAAACGTTCTGGAAGTTTCGGATATATCGATCCTTTCGGTATCCGCAGAGTGACTTATTACAACACAGCACCCGGATCAGGTTTCCAACATAGGCAAAATAACAGATACGTAGGTTTTCAAGCTACGCCATATGATCCAAGACCTTATTGATTTGATGGTGGTGTTTTCAGGAACTTTTTGTCTTGCCAGTTTAAATGATAGTGTCATGGAAGATATTCTCAGGCAAAATTGTGTGAGGTTTTTTCCACTAACTGAAGTACTAATTCATATGTTTGTGATTGTACAACTCACTCGCAAACATATTTCAATATCTCTTGTTGTTTGTTTGCTCCATCGCAGTTTAAGGAACAATATGGTTCTTGTCTACCTAGCTACCACAAGGGTCTCAAAAAGTAACTACTATGGAACCTACTGATATTATTTGTTGTTATAGATAATGACGTGATTTCTCCAGAAGAGAAGGCTAATAAGAATATATAAACCAGTGGTATACGGTATTGTGAATATCACAGTCACTGCCATATAAGTTAGAGATGTTATTGAAATTATATTCATGATAATTGTGATAAATCAAAGGTGCAAGTAGGTAGAAATAACTCATACGAGTTTACTTGGAATGAAAGCCTTGAAATATACACTGCCTTGAAGTCGATTCTGCCAAGGTATTTTCCAATTTTCAACCTTCCCGTTTTCTCTTTTTTTCACAGTATCTGTCTAGTTCTACAAGGCCTAGAATTTCAACTCTTCCATTACTGTCCAACCTATATAATTCCATTATTGATCTTCAAGATATATATTAATTCGACTTTTGCACAATTTTTGAATACTCATTGGGTGCTCTTGCTAAATGATTTCGATGAGTTTTTCGCATATTAGAAATACTGTGATGATCATTTATGTATTGAGCTGAATTATCAATTGATCAGTAGTTCATTATTCCGTTCGAATATAAAAGGCTGTTTCAACCATGACATATATGGTTAGCTAATTGAAATGTCCTTCAGAGATCAAAACGCAGAAAACCAATTGTTACTGGAGGCAGTCACTGTAATTTCTGAGAAAAACGTTTTTGTTTGGAAGATGTCGTTTGTTCGTCTGCGGGTTCCTGAAGAACATTTCAGTTCTCAGAATGTTATATCAGTTAGGCGAATCATTTCAAAACCCATAGCATAGGTAACAAAAATGTGATGTAACTCAAACTAATTTATTTTAAAATAGGTGTTAACATTATTATTAATTTATTGTATTATTACACAGAAGGTGCCATTCATTCGTTATTTGGTCCTGTGAATCACGGTTTTTTCAATGATACTCCTGGGTGAATATAAAAGACCCTAGTTCCAGGACCGTCCATGCATTTGCTGGTCGTGGTTGGTGACTTCAACGAAAAATATGTGATTTTTTCATTACCAACGAATTCATTAACAGGTATTTATCGAAGAAAAAACATGTTTTTCTATCATCTCAATGTGTTTGTTGTTTTCCGAAAAATGTTTTGAAAAATAAATAAAAAATATAAAACCTGGATTTGGGTTGTATTTCATTATTTCTTATCCTCATGTTGACAATACCAAATCAATCAGGTAAAGTCGTATTTCGTGTAAATATATTTATTTAAAAATCGCAGAGCGCTTTCGGCTATCAAGCCATCTTTAGTGCTATACCTGCAAGTAAGTAATAGTCGAAAATTGGATTGAAGGTTAGAATTGAATTACTTACTTAATTCAATTCTAACCTTTAATCCAATTTTCGACTATTACTTACTTGCAGGTATAGCACTGAAGATGGCTTAATAGCCGAAAGCGCTCTGCGATTTTTAAATAAATATATTTACACGAAATACGACTTTCCCTGATTCATCAGACACGTGTAGGCAGCACCAACAAATCTCACAATACCAAATCAGCCTACGGTAGCTGAAAAATCGTTGTCACTGTTATAATATGTAAAAACATCTCATACGACTGACGAGAGTCGACTGTAGAAAAGAGCTATGTCAAACTAATTAATTTCTTACGTTTCACCGTAATTTAATGTCAGTACTTTGGTCTTATCGTCTGGGCTATCAAATTTTCATATTCGTCGTGTCCAAAACGTAAGGAAATCCTGGAGTTTGCACTGCCTTGAAATTTTTTATAAAAAGTAGGTCTTCTACTGTGCAAGGCAAGTGTTTGCTTCAGTCGGTAGATGGAGCACAAATCGAAATGAGTAATGTTTGAATCATCAAAAAGCTTGACTTCCAACACTGCCGCTGGCATCGAAATGGGTCACTTCTTCTGAATAGATAGTACGAGAAATCATTTTCAAGTTTGATCAAATATTCCAAGGATTTGCATTTTCCACGACTGAGGAAAAATAACATTTATAGTACGTTCTGCAAATCTCTCCCCTCTCCACAAAAATCTAAAATAAAAACGAATAATTTTTCATTATACCTATCTGAAAACACACTGCGTTTTTAACACAACGAAAGTGGTATTTTTCGGAAAATTTCACAGTGGGTCCACTGAACTATATACATTTATATATATTCAGTGGTTGAGTCTAGAAACCGCAAATTGTTTGTGTATTTTCTTAGCAATGGGGTAAATAATGCATGTTTTGTGGAAATATTTGAATATATTTCGTGGAAAAATGAATTTTTCTCACCAATTTTTATCTTTCGGGTAGATATAATAAAAAATATCACTCATTACACTTCTATAAATGCTTTTTCCGCCTACCTCTATCTAAAGTATACATTTCCTGGCCTCGTTTTAGGGAGCAAAGTCCTACTTTTTTTCCCTAAATGGAAAAAGTTTAAGTGACGCCATGGTATGTTATCGGTTATAATTGCACAATTGCATAAAAATTACCGATAATTTTGCAAGAAAGCGTGATATCTGAAAATTGCAAATTTATTTTCATATTTTGGCGAAAGTGCCCGAGTCCGAAGGAAGAGGGATCTTTTACAAAATATGAAAATAACCGAATGCAATTTGAATAAGACATCACGCTTGAATAAAATATTATCTGGTCATTTTTATGCACGAATGTAATTCATTGGAATATTTCACGAATAAAAAAATTCTCAAGGAAGTGTTATTTTTTGTTCATTTATACTTTCCTCTATAGATTTTATGGAGTACTCACCTAAACGCGAAATGTTTTTCTATTTTTTAAGTCTATCTGACATTTATTTGTGTTTTTTACTGACGTCTAAATGTGTTGTTATGGTGACTTGATACAATGCAATTACCGCTGTAAGTTTTCCATAATTGCATTGCTTTTATGGGACATTTCATATATGAGGGAAATAATCAATGAAATAAGTTATACTCCATTGACGACCTAAACTATATTATATAAGTATAATAATTACCGTTTATTTATAGAACACCTTGTATTCTGCAAAATGGTAGAAATCAGTAAAGAAGGTGAGGTATTTTCAAGAAGTAAATATATCAAGAAAATAAAAGTTTAACGGGAAACATAATTATAGACCAATACACTTTGTTCGTGAATCCGCAGAAGTTGCCTGTGGGAGTTGTGCACCGCTCACTGTTCATGATAGTCTCGTGGGTATTGGTTCGAATTCTGCAGTCGACAGCTCTTCTTTTTATCATGTTTTTTTTGTTTCGTAGGTTCTCCTCATTTTTGGAATTTCATAATCATGTGACTACTTCTCAGTTTAGTTCTCCAATACATTTTTTTGTTACTTTCATAAGTAAATTATTTAAAAATGACTCGTTATTTCAAGGAGGCGAAAAAATCATATGTACAACATGGTGGTAAACTGCCTTTTCTTCCCTTGAATGATTTCTTGACACTTCATCCTCGGGAGGAAAAGTAGCATTTTCCTCCCCTATTATACAAATAATTATTTTCGTGCCTGCACGACTTCTCGTGTTTGGCTGCGCTTCCCACGCACGAAAAAAGCCTATTTTCTCGACTAACGAAATATACTATTCTTTCACAGTTTGTCGAATGACATCACCGTCAGTCTTCTTTGACAGCCAAAAATATATGACTTCGGTAATGAACTGGCATCTCTGTTCAATAGTGACATAGCTGTCTTTATAAGGAAAAATTGTCAAACTTAACGATCTAGGCAAAAAAAAATATCTACCCTTTATGTCCGGTGCAGCAGGGCAACCGAATTTGCAATCCTTCTAAACAATAATGTTTCCGATACTTCGTTTTTTTTTGGATAGATAGATACATTTATTTCCTTAGGTTTTGACAATTTTACAAATGTATAGGATACGTCAAAAAAGTGACAATTTCCAATATAAACTTCGTTAATCCACATTTGTTACCGTTCGTTTGGGGACGACAGCTGGCGAACAAAAAAATCTACTTTGAAGCCTCCCGCTATTTATATCAAACTCCCATTTTATCCTTATATGATTTTTGTTGACCTCTTTCAGTGGTACCTTTCTATTTAATTCTGCTTCTAGGAACTCTAGATGTCTTTCAGGCCATTCATTGGGGTACTGACAATTTTCGAATACTTTCGATATTTTATGATTTCTACAGAAGCCTCGAAGACGACGCGACGTCTTGATTTAGAAAAACAAGGTGTTCAGAAGTTCATAAGTCTGCCGTTCAGAGCACACTCTTGTTGATGTGTATGAGTAATGGAAACCTGTAGAGATATTGACGCATAGGGAATTGAAGAATTTATCATCAGTGTAGTTTCAGAAAAGATAATTTGCAGATGTTCTGATAATGATATAGTCAGTACAAAAACTTTTCTTAACACCAAACTGATATTTTTGTCGACGCGCGATTCGCTAACAAGGTTAGCATCTTCAGGAGAAGAAATTGAAGAGTATCAATTTCAAGAAAGGAAAAAATAGGTAGATAATAGAAACGAGTGTGTATATGAAGTAGTGAAGAAGAAATAAATAAAAAGTTGGGAATGGCAGCAGGACTATATTACATACTATGAGACTATTATCGACTGTTAGAAAGAAGGTACCAGCAGAAGATTCATTTAGAACCAACCATGAATGACTTTTTTCATGAAACAGCGCAAACATAAAGTCAGTAGGTAATAAAAGTCATGTGAGTAAACGTTAGAGATTCTTTATGAATCTCAATATTTTTCGGTCTTATAATGATGTATACGTTATTCAAAATGATAAAGGAGATAAAAGTTCGATTGAAGATCACGCAATAAAACGGATCTGCGCAACCAATTTCAGCTGTATATTATTTGCTGATTGCTAAAATGAATGTTTTTCACGGACGCTGAACTATTGAAAATAGTCCTGAAAAACATTCATTTTAGCACTACACCTGAACGGAAAGGAAGACGAGGAATCTGATCGAACGATGGCGTTCGACCGTTGGAACTGTAACGAGATTTTCAATTTTCGGACCAGTAACTCAAAGGCGGAATAGGCAGTCAAAGTTAGCATTGAGGTTTGGTTGGTCAATTCGTAAGGGTGTTGATTGTTTATATTGCGGTATTGATACAGTTGTCTGTAAGTTCTTGATAATGACTCCAGCATTCACACAAGGATAAATTTCAGTAAGAATTATTCTCATATTCCAGCGTTCGTGAAAAACATGTATTCATTTCTGATATCACAAGGTTTCAGTAAGTTGGCTATATAAACTGACGCTTGGATGTCACATCTGCCATCTATTTAAAATTGTAGGTAACAGTTTACTGCATTCGTCTCAGTGGTGGTACCGTTAGTAAGACAATGGTACCATTGTACATCATCGAAATATTATAGGTAATTCGTTCACAGGTGGCTCTGAGAGAAGGTATGGCATCTCTAGAAAAAATTGTATTGTGGAGATTGTATTCACTTCGTACTTCTGGTTGAGAGTGGAGGAAGTAGTATGACCTACTTATATTTACGTATACCGATCAAACTTCGAAATTAACCCAAGAAAGCAAGTGAAACAAGTGGTGTGTTGCTAGTTGAAATGACCCTTGGAAGAAGAATAAACGTTCTACCGTGCAATACGCTTTTCAATTATATAAATGAAAATGTTGTTCGAAATGAAAATATAACCTGAAGTCGAAAAAATATTGAATTACCAAAAAACGGAAATTCGATTCAAAAACTAAGGGTGCAGTTAGTTACCTACGTAAACTGACGTTCAGATGCCACATCTGCCATCTACTTGAATTTTTGGGTGACAGTGTACTGTCTCAGTGGTACCATTATTTAGAATATTTCCCTCAAATATAAAATGTCCCATAAGAGCAATGCAACTTACAAAACTAACAGCGGTAATTGCATTGTATCAAGTCAACAACACATTTGAAACCGTATCGCTAGACGTCAGTAAACAACACAAATAAATGTCAGATAGACTTCAAAAATGAAAAGACATTTCGCGTTTTGGTGAGTGCTCCATACAATCTATAGAGGAAAGTATAAATGAACAAAAAATAACATTTCCTTGAGAATTTCTTTATTCGTGAAATATTCCAATTCGTGCATAAAAATGACCAGATAATTTTGAATTCAAGCGTGATATCTTATACAAATTGCATTCGGTTATTTTCATATTTTGTAAAAGAGCCCTCGTCCTGCGGACTCGGGCACTTTCGCTAGAATATGAAAATAAACTCTTGCAATTTTTGGATATCACGCTTTCTTGCAAAATTATCGGTAATTTTTATGCACTCGTGCAATTATAACCGATAATGGTACCGTTGTACATCATCCAAATATTATAGGTACTTCGTTCACAGATGGCTCTATGAGTAGAAATGGCATCCTAGTCATTGTCTAAGGATTTGTTGAATGTGGTGTGTTGCGTGTTGCTAGTTGGAATGACCCTTGGAAGAAGAATAGACGTTCTACCATGCCATTCCCTTTTCAATTATATAAATGAAAATGTTGTTCAAAACGAAAATAGAACCTTCTGAAGTCGAAAAATATTGAATTACAGAAAAACGGAAATTCGATTCAAGAAGTAAGAGTGCAGTTAGTTGCCTACGTAAACTGACGCTTGGATGCCACATCTGCCATCTATTTGAAATTGTGGCTAGCAGTACTCTATTCGTTTCAGTGGTACCGTTAAGTAAGACAATGGTACAGTTGTACATCATCCCAGTAATATAGGTATTTCGTTCACAGATGGCTTTGTGAGTAGGTATAGCTGGTATAGCACCCTAGTTCTTTATAAAAAATGGTATCGTGGAGATTCTATTCACTTCGTACTTCTGGATGAGAACGGAGGAAGTAGTATGACCTACTTATTTTTACACATACCGATAAAACTTCGAAAGTAACCCAAGAAAGCAAGGAAAAAAGTGGTGTGTTGTTAGTTGAAATGGCCCTTGGAAGAAGAATAGACGTTCTACAGTGCAATACAACAATTACAATAAACAAAAATTCGATTCAAAAAGTAAGGGTGCAGTTATTTGTATACGTAAACTGATGCTTGGATGCCACATCTGCCATCTATTTGGAATTGTGGCTAGCAGTTCTGTATTGGTTTCAGTGGTACCGTTGGTAAGACAATGGTACCGTTGAACATCATCCAAGTATTATAGGTACTTTGGTTACAGATGGCTCTGTGACTAGATATCGTATTATTTTTCTCTTTATATAATCCAGTCAATGACCATTGTCCCGTGTATTCATTCCATACAGCACCGATTTTCATAAAAATTTGGATTCATGGCCTACTTACCACTCACTTTTTCAAAGTCTACCCTGTGCCGGGGGTTGCTTTTTCTCTGGACTTATTCGCGAGTGAAATTGTCGGTTTTTAGGCAAAAAAACAAACGTTTACGAATCTCTTCCGCGAATAACTGGAAAAATATGCATTTAGTGGAAAAACCTGTTGAAAGCAGAATCATAGCTTATAAAAAATAAAGAAAATCGTGTATTTATGATGTATGCAGACCCAATACAAACGGAATTATTGCTTGTTGAAAGTTGATTGGTATTTTCAAACGCCAAAATGGAAAGTTTCCACGTACAATAACCAAAAACCAATGCATTTTCGGGAATAACTCATGAAACTCATTCGAAGTCCTTCAAAAAATCTTTGATTTTATTTTTTATGAAAGCTCCACCATCAAAACTAAGCGAGGTATGAAGAGTTCAATGTCGATTTCTATTTTTTCGTTGGAAAAAATAGGTAGTGAAAATCTCACCCTCTCTTTCACCCCATTTGCAAAAAATCGTTGCCACTTCACAATTCACTTTATTTATGTTCTTATAATATATTCTGAGTGTTTGACCAGTTGGAAGTACTTACTTTTGAAAAAAATTGAACTTGATGAGGGAAAATCATATTCGTAATTTATCGAAAAATCGCCTTTCAACTCGTAAGATGGTTGATTGGTTAGATTGCGGTATTGATAGAGATATGTCCACGAGTTCTGGATAATGTCTCCAGAATGGGAGTCAAAACGTCGAACAGTTCTACATTCGCACACAGATTAATTCTTTAAAGGACTATTTTCAAAATTTGCTAATTGTCAATTATTCAAGTACTACTCTTAGGCATGAGTAGAACTTTTAGTTGAAATGGCACTTGGATGTTCGTCAATATATGTTCTACCGTGCAATACGCTTTTCGATAACATAAATAAAAGGGTTGTTCGAAACGAAAATCCTTTTCCGGAATTGTAGTACCTATTCGTAGTACCCTCTGGTGCCCAGAAGCCCAACCTGATTCGAGCTACTACCAGTAAACCTTTCTCGCCATAGTACAGTTAGATGAATGGTAGCATATTTTGGTACATCTTGCCCCCCCAAAGCTTCAATTTCTCTTTCATTCCTCGACCATAATTGGAGCTTTACAGAAATATTTTTTCAGGTGACTAATATGAAACGAACCCCGCTCCTTTCCACTATTTGTATCAACTAAAATATACGTAGCCGGACCAATCCCTTTTGAAGTAAAAAAAAATGATTACAAAAAGAACAGAAAAGCGAATATTTCTAAAAGCAAGGGTGCAGTAAGTTGCCTACTAGAACTGACGCTTGGATGCCACATCTGCCATCTATTTAAAATTGTCGTAACAGTAGGTACTGCATTCGTCTAGGTGGTACCGTTAGTTTGAAAATGGTACCGTTGTATATGATCCGAGTATTTAGGTACTTTGGTCACAGATGGCTCTGTGTCAAGATATCGTATTATCTCTATAAACAATGGTATAGTGGAGAACAGGTATTATATATAAATTACTTGTTATATATCGATCAAACTTATTTTTTTCTTATTTATTTATTTGATACACCATTCAACAGCCGAAGCCTTTTACAGAATGGGAAGAAGCAATAATTACAGTACATGCAATATGTATATATCAAGCTATAGAATAGGTAAATTACTAAAAACACATAAAAAGACAAAAAAGTGTAAACGAAGATGATTGACACAGCGTAGAGACGTGCATGAGCTGAAAAAAACTCATTGAGAAAAAAGCTCATGCACGTCTTTACAACAGTAGGGAAAATACCAAATAGACAGATATTATGATAAAATAGCTCTCCTAATGTCTCTTTGCTCGCATTGAAAAATATCTAGTCTATCCTGAATTGACAAGTAGTCACGACATATTCTATAAATAGGAGTGTGAAGAAGTACATTGGTTTACGCAAAGGGAAGATAAAATGTAATGAAATTACGTACAGGAAGCCTAGGAACATGTAGATTGATATGTGCAAGCAAGTATGGGCAATAAACTTGTGCAAAAATGCAATACCTGAATATGTCCGAGAGTTATCGAGAGAATTGACTCGAAATCTAGAAAGTAGAAGATCATGAGGTATACCCCTCTCCGGATAGATACCATCACATTTAAAACAAACGTATTTGAGGAAACGCCCTTGAACTTTTTATAGACTCTCAATATATATGACATGTCCAGGATTCCAGACAACACTGCCATATTCGAACTTCGATCTCACAAGTGCATTGAAGAGTATTAAGTGCGTTTTTATTTCAGACAACCATTTGGAGTTTTTGATGATGAAACCAAGTGTTTTGAAACCACTTGAAACAATAGAATTTACGTGAGGCGAAAATGTAAATTTCGTATCAAAAATGACACCAAAATCTTTGAATTCTTCCATTTTTGACAAAACTTGACCGTTTATGGTATAAGAAAATTCAATGGGTGATAATTTGCATTTGTAATCCGAAAAAGCAGGATGGAAAAAGTGGTGTGAAGTAAGTTGCCCATCTGAGGCGCGGTCCTTATTTTATATTTTGTATACTCGTCCAAATAGGTATTACATATAATTTAGAACAAACTTCACACAGGTAATTTGTTCATTCTTCAAATTCATTTTGGCTCTTTCACTACTGGTTCAATAAACGGTCAGGCCAGGAATGTTCTGGCCGGCCCAGTACGACAGGCAACTGTTAATTGTCTAGATACCAAAACTGTTAGGTGGGTTATCTGGATTGAACGCACCAACCGATCCGGTAGCACGTAGCACTGTGGGTTTTTCTGAGTTTCCCTACAGTTGAGATAGCAAAGTCGCCACTGTTAAAATCAGTGAGACGCCCCAGAGCGTTTCGGCACCCAAGACAATTAGTTGACCCTTGCCCAGACAGGGCTCTGCCTTCTGGGCATCATTGAAAGAGTGTTCGATGAGGAGGAGTATGAATAAATGAATGTAATTCTGGAAGGAAATTAATTCACAATAATAATTGAGGAGTAGATATGAACAGAATATCTGACTTTCCAATTATGTCAAATATATGATCATGAATGACATGGGTTCTCAATAAAAAAAATAATACAGCAACCATTAATGGTGCCCAATTTATATTTTCTGAGGTGCAAAATTAGTAACAGTAAACAGATATTCTCAAAAAACATTATCATACACTCGATAATTGAAAAATTCTGGAATATCACTCTGAATAATTCATTGAAAACCCTATTATTTCACATATCTACCTGGAAGCAGTTGATAGATAAACCAAAAACTGTTGAAAAAATATATGTTATTTCCTCGAACCAGCTTTTGGAAAAATGTATAAACTAGACCTCTAATCTATCCTGGTATACCGAACTCCCACAAAGTGCCGAGTATGACATCTCACAGTGAGGAATTGAAAACAAATGAAGAGGTCATATGAACATTTTCAGGGAAATGTTATTGCGGATGTCCTACAATAGAAATGAAAGACCATTGATGATGACCCGTCGACATTGTTGGAATATATAAATCGAAATGAGTCATCAAGAAATTACAAACATATCTCTATCAATGGAATTCACACGCATGGAATTCCACAATAAACACAAAATACCAACAATCCCAAACATCACATTCGAGGGGCGTTCAATGGAATTATCGAGTGACAAAATTTCTAGGCACTCAGACTGCAATCTTTCTTTGGAATATTTCCGTCGTATGTTGAAAATCCCATATAAAGCGGGACATTTTCGATCAATTAAAGCGATAAATTCCCGGCGGGACATTTTCGGGCTGGTAAATACCCGGTAGGTATCGAAAAATACCCGCTCGGTCCGTGTATCAATAGTAACGATTGTTAAAATGTACATTTGTCATCTTGACAGGCATAAATATTTAATTTTAAACATCGTTGTTTTAACTCCGGATATATTCTACCGAATTACACTCGTGCATCAAAATAAACCTGATAATTTTCCATTCAAGCATGTTGTCAGTAAAAAAACTGCATTCGGTTAGTTTCATATTTTGCTGAAAGAGACCCCCTCCTTCGGAGTCGGGCTCTTTCGCCAAATATGAAAATAAACTCATGCAGTTTTTAGACAACATGCTTTCATGGAAAATTATCGGTAATTTTGAAGCACTTGTGTAATTACTCCCGAAAAACACATAGTTAGTATTGGGGCCAAGTTTCTGACATTAACCGTGTTTTTGTTCTACAAAAAAGAATCTTTCAACGTATTTTCGGACTGTCCTACAGAACTTCCTGCAGAGAAAGCTTTTTCAATAAACTACCGTCTTTCGTAAAGAGCTCGAAATGTGGATATTTTCAAACGCAGGCTGAAAAAACTCTTGATAGAAAAATGCTCTTACTCTGTAGAACAGTTCGAAAACTATATCAACTGTAATAAGTTTTTTTTTATTTATCAATTTACTTGTTTCGTCATTTTACACTTAGATCATAAATGTTTAGTATTGTCATCTTATACCTACATTGTCCTTGTTTTTACAATTTATTTTGCACATCATTCTCAATGAAAGATGTTTTTTTTGATCCGTCCAATCTGTTTTGTGTGAAAAGGACTCAATGAATTTGATTTGATTTGAATGACGCAATCTAACCAATCAACCTCCCTACAGATTGACCAGTCAAATCACACTACTAACTTCAACTGCCTGTTTTTCCTTCAGGTCACTGGAATATAGAATACTCTCCTCACAATCAGGACTGACAACTGATGAAAGATGAAACTCCCTACAGTGCCATCGATCAAACGGCATTGCTCCATCAGATCACTCGTTTTCCTGCCCGTTCAGGTGTGGTGCTAAAATGAAGGTTATTCGTGGACGCTGGAACATAGAAAACCGTCCTTTCGGTTATTAATCCGTGTGCAGAATCTTGAACTGTTCAACTCTCAGAGAGAAATTTTTCGAAAATGACTTCAGCATGAGAGTTGAACAGTTTAACATTCTGCACACGGATTAATTTCCGAAAGGACTATTTTCTAAATGAAATATCCAACGTTTCAAATGTATGACTAAATTGAGATATTTTGGGGAAATTGGATATTATCTGGGGCTTTCATTAACATATTCCAATTATCTGTAATTGTGATGCACTTGTCAAATAACTTCAGGACGTATCCTTAGTAGGAGTTTTGAGTGAACAATCGTGAAAATAGGCCAATCGATAATATTCCGAAATGAGTTCGTGAATGAAGTATCTTCAAAGATACGAAATTGGAGATACCAAAACATCGTTATACTCGTAGCGTATGTTCCTGTGACGACAGTTAGCCGTGTATTGGCTACCAAATGCAGTACTGCAGTGATAGGAAGCAAGATGCATATATTCCTGGTGCTATCTCCGATTCGATATTGTTTCGTCAAAAACTCTAGACACGTTCAATCATATCAACGGAATTTAATGCGATTTCCAGTAGATGGTGCAAGAATCGAATTCTGTCATCTTTTGACATTTGCATTCCAATTTATTCCATAATTTTGCTGCTCCTTCCAACCAGCTATTTTTCGTTCCCAGATCAATTCTCTACCGTAATTTTCTTAGTTATTTGTCGTTTATCTGCCGTTGCTTTCAATCATTAGTTGTTTTCCGTTTGATTAGTATTTAATTTATGTGCTGTTTTAAATAGTGTTTCATAATGGATATCAAACGTTGTTGTATAATTTATGAACGAAATAATGAATCATCTATTCATCTATATCAAGTTCCGAAGGTTAGTACAAAACATTCAAAACACATGTACTCAAGTTCAACTGGTCAATATGACGCGAGATTATTCTGAACAAAAACAAAGTTCATCTTGCTCAGTGTTTACTTTGGTAGAGGTTATTATTCGTGTTATTTGCTGACTGCTTTTCAGAATTTCCCAGTTCAACATAGTTATTTCAAGTTCTAGCACTAGTGACAATGGTTGTTACATGCCCAGTAAAAGGATGCGATAACAAAAATTTAAAATCATGGAATAAATACTCTTTCGGGACAGTGTTTTCCAATACGATCTTGCACAGCGTCATAATAGCCTGCACTATAGCAATCTTCCTCATAAATTGAAATTACTCAGGTTGATCTGGACTATGGAGGGTCCAATTCATTTCGAATTAAACACTATGGTGCTCAATAAACTGTATATTGACGAACTATTTTTTCCATGTAATCCAACTCCACTACCTCTCACGTCTATACCAATATTTCGAAGAATCTCATCAATCAAATTATCCGAAGCAGTACCGAATAGTAAGGATTTCTATGAATTCTGATATTAATTTCTCATAACATATATCGAGAATATAAAGCAAATGCATCTATCTGTAGTATATGTATCGAGATGCATATCTGTATTTACGTCTAAACAGAAACAAACATGAAAAATATAGCGAATTCTTAGGTGAAAACTTGTGCAATTTTTGACAGAATTCGAGTATCTTTATCTATTATTAGGTAGAGTGTTGAAAAAAGAAAGTGACACATTGACTCTGCACGAGTTGTTCTAGAAAATTCGCTAATAGAACTTTCGCCAGACTTCATAATGTCATGTGTCTAGATTTGCCACTTGACGCCATCTGTAAAGAAATTTCAAGAATGTGAATTTCCCTGGATGTCAAAGAATGAAGACTTTCTCGGCCGGCAACTAATGAATTGTTAGGTGCTTCCGGTCTTCTGAGCCGTGGACAACAGGTTTTAAGGCCTGACGTTTCGTCCGGCCAACGCCCTAGAACTTGTTTTTCAAAATGTTCCATGACGTATGGGTAGAAAGACGGGAGAATGGAAAACTGGTGCATAGAGTGTATAGAAAGCCCACTCACACAAATAGGTACCTAAACAAGAGTTCCAACCATCACCCGAGGCAAAAGAGAGGAGTAATTAAGACCCTGGTAGAAAGAGCGAGAAGCATTTCTGAGCCAGAATATTTCGAGGAAGACATGCGTCATTTAGAAAACGCCTTTATATGTAATTGCTACCGCAGAGACGAAATTCACCAAGCCTTGCGACCCAGACAAGGAGTTTCAATGAATGGCCCAGAACCAGCCGCTAATGGACGGGCGTGTCTGCCTTATATTAACGGTGTGACGGACCGCATTGGAAGACTGTTAGAAAAACATGGGGTGCAAGCAATTTTCAAGCCCACGAGGAAAATTCAAGAAAGCCTCAGATCCGCAGAAGACCCACGGGATCCATTATCCACCTCAGGAGTGTACCGAATACCGGAATATCGGAACCACAGAAAGGAGTATAAAAACGCGGTTAACCGAACACAAAAGAAGTTGTCGATATGGCCAAACCCAGAAATCTGCGGTAGCCGAACACGCTCTGTTAGAAGGTCATGACATTGACTTCGACGGAACACAAGTGCTGGACACAAGTAGGAGCTATTACCCCAGGCTCTATAGGGAGGCCATAGAAATTCATAAACATAAAAACAACTTCAACCGCAAAGAAGAGAGCCTGAACGTTCATAGAACATGGATGCCAGCAGTTCAAAATGCATGAACCCTCCCAATGAGAGAAAAAACGCTTTCGAATATTCAATTAGGATCAATCGACCGTCCAAACCCAGATTCGATGAAGGGTGACTCATCATCTGAACCACATCAGATCAAAGCCTCGCAGCAGAGAAGGATACTTCGACCATTGCCGCATCGCCTTTGAAAATGTCTGCCGCAGATGCAGACGAAACGTCAGGCCTTAAAACCTGTTGTCCACGGCTCAGAAGCCCGGAAGCACCTAAAAATTCATTCCCTGGATGTCATTATCAAGGGAGCCGTAGGTCTAGCGTTTTTGACGATAACATTAACATTGTACTGGTGTAGAAGTCATTTCACCAGGCATATATGCATCTTGATAGGAAGATACTTATGAGTTATAACGATATGGCGCTACATTGGTTCCGGCATAAATCGTCAAGTCCAAACCATGTGGAGGAAACTCTATGGTATTTTCCTCTGAAATTTTTTGTCGAAAAAATCATTTCAGATGAGTGACCAATACCTACTCAGAGAAACTTATGAAGAGGCAGTCATTCCTGCATTTTTCTTTCATTTACAACAAGTTGGTTCCTCATCAACATCCAAAGTGTCTTCTCTTCTGACAGCATCTAAACCTTGAGAGAGGCGGATCTGAGCAGTTGTTTTGTGATGGAATTGAGATTTTCATGAAATTTCTTTGCCATGCTAATCCATCATAACATTCATGAAGTGATTTTGAATTACAGATAGACTGTTGCGAGAGTTAACAATTGTGGAAGAGTTGGCAATTTACTATCTTTGAATAATGTCCTAGTCTACAAATATAGTGAATAGCACGCTTTTGGAACATAAAATTTCAATTCAACTATTCTTGGTCACAAATTTCCTTTAATCTGATTCCATATCTAATATATAGGTGAATCGATCAGGGTGTGGTGAGTTTTTTTAACTATACGCAGTGTTTAGTAACCCGATGCAGTTTCTTTTGTTGAAAATTGAAATGTTCGTCCAGGTGTAGGTACTCCTAAAATAGTTGACATTATAATCATTCCGTAAAATGGTGGTGTCATGAAAATATTGTGAAGGATTCCCCAATTGCAATATATACCAAGTTGATAAAATACGACAAGAATAGAGTTGGTCCGAGCACCGAACCCCGAGGTACCCAAATTCCACTAAACCACTGTCGGGATTCTCTTTCAAACCTTCGTCATGGGGATAAGGATTTCAATTTCAGTTCTGTAAACGGAAACAGTTGGATTCCTCAAACCCTCGAACTGAATTTTGTATTGATTTGGTTTTACGTGACAAATTCAGTAGTACATTGAATTTTCAGGCACCAGAGAGTACACACTTTCAGAATTATATGATTCTTCAGTTTAGTTCATACTATGGTTGATTCATACACAAAATGTCCAGTTTTTTTTATCTACACATTCTGTAGACATATACCTCGTACCTCTTAGACCATGTATTCAGTGCTCTTTCCTGTATGAAATATTCAGTTGAAATACTTAGAAAACATTAGAAAACGATTTAAATGTATCATTACACGCAGCAATTCCTAATTACAAGTAATTATTTTCAATAGATCCATTTCTAAGAGTCTATTGAAATTGTTGGTATTTACCCAATTAATATATAAGGAAGTTTCAAATTATACCTTCATACAAAATGATATTGAGTCTCTATATAATTAATCAATTCTTTTGCAATTGATCGTAATTAGCTTTTATGGAAGTGTCTTGAATAATATAAAGTGTTGAAATGATTACAAGTATGAGCTTTGTATTGTTTTGCTCTTGAGATTTTTCCAAGATAAGTTGATTTCCCAATAATTGTTTAACTTTCTATAATAGTGAAATAATTATATAGATTCGTAACTATGGCTTCGTTAACCTCATCGAAGAAATATTCTTAATTATACGTTTTCATAGGATGATTGTCAGATTACTATGTTTGTAAAATGTTCTATTTACTGAATATTCACTTTCAAAATAATGATATTTTGCGAGGTACTTTACCCATAATCGAATTGGATAGAATTGTCCGATACCTACTTACTGCAGCATGCTTTTACATTTTGAGTGATGAAAATATTAACAACAGGAATTAATTCATTCATTCAATTGAAGGTAAATCAAAAAATTATGTATAGTGATATGAAATGATTTATATTCATGTGAACAGTTATGTGCTTTTTCCCCGTTTTACAGGTTGTTGGAGGCATAATCTTTCTGATTCAAAATGTAGAAAAAAAAATGAAGTCATCAATGCACGTCGAAAAACTTGATTAATAAAAGAATCATTCAGTTTTTGTGATTGCTAATTCGAAAGAATGAGCTACAAGTTCCTTTGTCACACTCTTTTATTCATTGTGGCTGAGGGATGCTTCCTATTTCTTTGAACAAATTGACACCTATTCCACAACATTTCTCAGTTCAACCACAATGTTTTTCATTTTCCACATTTCAAGTTCGGGAAATCTTCTTGTAGCATATTTCGATTTGATTCTCTGATAGCAGAAATACCTAGGATATTTCCCGAAAAGACACCTGGTGTAATCAAGAATAATCAAATACAAAAAAAAGTGTGGAATATTTTTCATACGACGAATAGTTGCCAAGATATTCAATATTCGACATGGGCACGGTATCAATATTTAGGCATTATACTGTGACGTCACTCCAAAACAGTCCTCAGTGCGCGCTACTTTCTCGACATGCGTGTATTTTGCGTCTCAAAAATTGTTAAAAATATCAAATTCACGAAGGGTTCGAATACAACCACCAATGTTTCTGACGAGTTGTTTTTAATTTTTCTATCGGAACCAAAAATTCAAAATAAATGGGTGAAAATCCTTTGGTCTCACTGATCCACTCAAAGCTGAAAATTTCGTATGTTGTTGCGAAGATCATTTGATGTAAGAACATGTTACTTGAGTGCATATATAGTGATTTTGATAAACTTACCTCTTTTAGATGAGGAATACATTTTTGTGAATGATGTGAATTATAGGTAGTGAACAATTGGTTGTTTTTTTGCTCAAGGTGCAAAAAGCTCCTAAATAAAAACAATAGGATCTGGACTGTATTTGAATAGTGCATAACGATAAAAAAGGCATACCTTTGTGATGATTCTAGCCAGTTTGTCACTCACATCTATTAACACCATTCAAAAACGTTATAGAACGGAGGTATCAAGGCATAATTAATGGTTATTGAAAAATATATTTATCAACTCGTGGTTATTGGAGCAGTTTTGACTAAAACATAAGAAGCATTCGAAAGCGATGAAGGAGTAATACGGAAAGGCGCCCTTTATAAATGTACGGAGTTTAGTTATAGAAAAAAAATATTTTTTTATTTTGAAGTGAAGTGAAACAACATTTTCTTTTAGTTTAATTTCTATTGGAAATAATAATCAATACATTAATTATAATTAATAAAAAAACATCTTTTAGATGATAGACGAATGAAATATTTTTTCAGTTAAATGGTTTTTAAAAAATTTTAATTTTTCAAAAATTACATTTGCTATTTTGGAATCTAATATTTTATATACCTGAATATTTTATATTTTCGTTAACATAACCTAATAATAATTTTTACAAATACAAATTTTTAAAATGAAACGACATGCCTCAAGGAAAACAAATTCAGGATTTCATTACTTTATAAGAATAATATGACAAATACATTTTTTTCCAAATGGTATAATATTAGCGTATTACGTAACGAGGAGGATAAATAGTCTAGTACGCGTACTGTACTTTTTCTACTACCACCATGCTTGTGTTGTAATTTCTGGTGGTGTGTAGCACAAATTTCTTAATTTTTACACATTCCCCATAATATAAGAGACACTGAATGACATCAAGTGGGTAAAATGATTGCTTGCTTCGTGAATATACTAGATACAGTACTATTCCACAAATAGTTGAACAATAAATTTCCTGAAAACATGATTTTTAATTCAACATCAGAAAGAATTCGGATAAAAAATTCGCCGAATTTGGTTTCTGGGCAATTGAATGTAGTCATGAAATCAATTTTATCAGGTTAAATGTAACATACCCCACCATTTTTAAATTTTGTTTCCAGAAGTGGCTGCCGTTAATTTAGAATACACATGTATTCTAACACTTCTCATTTACCTTCCGTTTTTTTGTGTGAATATCAAGAACTGATTAGCTAACGCCTTTCGTCTTTCAAAATTAGGCAGTGTCTAGAACCACGCTAACGTGGATCTTGGTTCGAAAATTTCTCCACGCGAGATGCGTCATATGAAGAAAGCCACGTTAATGTTTTTTTTTTCAAACCCTCGGTTTTGCGCACCTTTGGGGTGGCGGCACGGGAGGCCTGAACACCCTACGGAGTGACAACCTCTAACTATTTAAATATGTGTGAGTCTCTTATGTGCTAATGTTATTTTTTTTATATATTTATATGTTATTAGTGTTTCACGTTATTTTTATTCATTGACTGTATGGGTCACCATATTTTAACATATTTTATTAATTAGTTTTTAAGTCATTTATTGTATCACTGATGTATTAGTCGTTGACTAAATAAAGGATCTATATACTTCGGCAAATTCGTCGAAAATTTCAGAAAAGCAAACTCCAGAATTTCCAGCTCGATTTGAAAAAAAGGTGTTTTTCTGGACATTCAGACTACACCGCCAAAAATAGTCTAGTGATTCAACGGCCCTACTGATATTTTCTATAAGACAATGTTTTCACCACTGAAGTAAAATGGGAAAAATCAGTTTGGAAATGCAACATTATGAGAAGGCAATATTCATTGACTTTTATCAGTAGCCTACCATATAGATACATCAATTTGAGATACAAATTGATTTGAAAGAATTAAAAAAAAAACAATATGCTTATCCTTGGCGACGCGGGACGTTTCGAGAACTATATTAGATAAGTTTGAGTTCCAACCGGCTTAGATTTATTGTGGCCCACACCAATTCAAACTCCAAATGAATTCAACATTTAAAGAAGACGAAAAGTTTGTTTGGTGGGTGAGTGACGCTCTGCCAAACATTCGATGGATACCTGAACCGGGTAGCAGCAGGGTGGGCTCAAAGGATGTGTGCTCTGCTGTTTCATCATTTTCGAAACAGAGTCGAGCATGCCTGTTCTTGCGTGAGCCCGCCCAATGATCTCTATATTTGTGATGATTCAAATTCAAACAACAGTGGCCCTTGTGAGTAGGGCTGATAGACAGCGTAGGTTATGTCTGTTGTATATTGGAATGATATCTTTATTGAATGACCATGTATATTCTAGGAATCTCCTCGTATAATATACTTATAAAATTTTAATTGACCGTTTCTGCAGTTCCCGTTACAGGTTTTATAGACCATTCATTTTTATTTGCTACTGGAATTACACAACATTCAAGAGTTAATGAAAAATTCCAAAGTGAATAGAAATTCTTCTTTAGGATTGACTCAAATGATTCAACTCCTATTTCAGTTCTGTCATAGAATACGATGCCTGTAGTAATATTCATAGCTCCGGGGCAAGTCACTTTGAACTGGATCGAAACTCCAGATTGTTTTTTTTTTCAACTATCTGAATTCTAGGTCCTTTCTTTTTGGTACGAACTTAGAACTAATAGGTCTCATATTCATTGAAAAGAAGCGGTTTATGTTTATAGGTCTTTCAGATTACAAACAGAAGTGTCCTTGGCACAAAGGCATAGAAGGCTACCCCTACTGTCACTGGATGATACTAAATACTTGATTTTTTTTCTTCGAAAATATATATTTATGCACTATGGTAATATTCATAATTTCACAAAACTCAATTCTACGCAATATTTGTTTTTTTTGGAAAATTGGGTATTTTGTGGAGAGGGTGAAGTTTGAGGAATTATTTTTCTTTTTTTTTTGATATTACGAATCTGTTGAATATTCGAAGGTGAACTCTTCTGATTCTTGGACCAAAGTACCGATAACATTACTGACCCACCGATCTATGCACCCAAGGACATTGGAACTGTTTGTACTTCTTGTGTTCATGTCTTATATTACAGTAGGGGAATCAAAAATACATTCTCATGCGTCAAAAAGTTGTTTTTCTCGACAGCTTCATTGATTCTATAGACGAATTGAATTATTTATATTTAATCCAATGTGAAGTTTTATGTTAAATCAAGTGAAACATTTTCTTTGTGAATATGATCGACCGAGTTAGGTTTGGAATGTGTTCAATTGTCGTTATTCATAGTCTAAGAGCTACTGACGCACGTTTCATGAAGTGTTTTATGCACCTTGAAATTTTGCTATGATGCATCTCTTGGGTAGATGTGAAGGTGAGTATGTGTTGGCTAGACCTACCGTGGGACACCAGGTACTGCGCATAGAAGAAAGGTGCAATAAGATATGGCCTAAATGAAGTGTTTTATTCAGAAGCCAACAATCTTCAATGTTAAATTGAGCTAATTTTACAATGGATATTGAATGAGGCAGACACTTCCAAGGGGGTTAAAATGAAAAAAAAAATCCAAAGTTGTTATGTTTTCTATACTAAATTATCCATTGTAAAATTAGCTCAATTTTACATTAATAATTGTTGGCTTCTGAATGAAACACTTCATTCAGTAAAGAAAAAATAACAACTTTGGATACATTTTTTTTCATGTTAACCCCCTTAAAGGTGTCTGCCTCATTCATTATCCATTGTCAAATTAGCTCAATTTTACATTAATGATTGTTGGCTTCTGTATCAAACACTTCATTTAGTAAAGAAAAAATAGCAACTTCGGATTAATTTTTTCTCATGTTAACCCCCTCGAAAGTGTCTGCCTCATTCATTATCCACTGTAAAATTAGCTCAATTTTACATTAATGATTGTAGGCTTCTGAATCACACACTTCATTTAGTAAAGAAAAAATAACAACTTTGGATAATTTTTCTTCATGTCAACCCCCTTGAAAGTGTCTGCCTCATTCATTATCCATTGTAAAATTAGCTCAATTTCACATTAAGGATTGCTGGCTTCTGAATAAAACCCTTCATTTGGGCCATATTTTTTTGCACCTTTCCTCTGTGCGCAGTACCTGGCGTCCCAATATTGATCTAGCCAACACACACTCACCTTCACAACTACCCAAGAGATGCATTATAACAAAATTTCAAGGTGCATAAAACACTTCATGAAACGTGCATCAGCAGCTCTCCGACTATCAGGCGAATATCACTACTTATACTTGTGACGTTATGTTGTATGATTTATATGAAAACAGATATGCAATATTCTTTTAATTCCGACTTTCAACTCGAAATTAAGAAAGAATATATTGCATGTCCCCTCTAAGTTTTTGTACTCTTGAGATGCTACATCAAAGTATAATAGAGTTGAAATTATTGATCAATATCGAAATGGGACATTTTATCCTGAAATGTATACGTGGTGGTGTTAGTCAATGTTCAACCCAACGGCAACAGCGGAAAGGAACTTTTCAACCATAAAGCGTCTGAAAACCCATTTCATTCATTCATTCATTCCATTTATTGTTCAGAAAAACTTACAGTTTCATAACAATGTGAGTTCAGGTTCTAATAGAGTTAACATAATAAAAGATAAAAAACAAAAAACAAAATTAAATAGTGATAGTTATAAATAATACTAGTGCGACTCAAAGAAGTGCAATATACCTATAGAAATAATTGTGAAACAAGGTGGGAAAAATTTATCATTCATTCATTATGAAAGAACGAAGTTTCAGTACATTCCATATATATGAGGCTATAGTTTTTGCTATCGAAGGCGTAATATTTCGGAGTGCACGCAACAGAGTGTCGGGACTGTCCAAATGAGAGCAGTTTGGAGGTCTCATGCAGCAAAAAATCGGACATTCGAACATAAGGTGTTGGATTGTTTCGTAAGAGTCACGATTGCAGGCGGTGCACAGTTCATTGGGATTAATTTGGTGAGAGGAACCGTTATAAGTAAATTTTATCCTGAAACTATTACATGTTCTAAGTTGGGCGATAGTTCTTATTATCTTGATTGGTATGTCCAGGCAAAGATAGTATTGTGGTAATTTGGAAATTGTGAAGTGTTGATAAAACGAGAGGAAGGATGAATTCAATGATAAGGAAAGATCTTTCGAATGTAATTTATGGTAGTATTCTGAGAGTAGATACTTTTTTTCGTGTTTGAGGACGTTGTAATCTAGTCGATTCCAGATATCTAGTGAGTCAATAGATATGAAGCACTGTCTAACTTGTAATGCCCAATTATAACGTTCGTCAATGAAAACCCATTTAAGGTCAACCATGGCTGAAGAGTGTTTGAACGGTTTAACTCTACGCCACATTCATAAAGAAATTGATATTGAAAATGTGATAAATAGTTTTGCTGCAAGTAAACCTAGACGAACGAACCTCAAAGACTGAGGGTTAGATAACTGATTCGAAAGAACACCCGGATGCTATTTTTTATGTTTATTTGTTGCTCACTCATAATTAACAACACTAGTTATTCTGATGTTTTGTTTCATTTTTGTTTTTTGTTTTTGGCAAGGTGAATCAATACCTGAACAATTTTCGACAATATTTTTTATTTATGTTTCGCACCGGAT